>LAPY01001122.1:0-17396 GCA_000970635.1 Eragrostis tef
TGGCGGTCGGCTGCGACCGCGGGCTCGAGGCCGGGTCTGCGCGGTGATGTGGGCTATATACAGCTGGACAGGGCAGAGGAGTGAGTTCCGCCGCGAGGGTTCTCGCGTCTCGGCGGGGACGAGCGAACGGCCCACTGGGCTGTAGTTCTTGCGATTGTTTGTAGCGGTGGCGGCATGGTGTGTCCGTGGGCTGTATATGCTCTTCGCACAAACCGGCCCAATTTAGGCCCATGCAATCACCTCGAGGTCTGTTTCGGCCTGTAGCAGAGCGTCTGGAAATCGGCGCGCACGATGGTCGGATCGACGACACGGAGAAAAGAAATCATCACCCCTGAGAAGAACGATGAGGCTGCACTCGATGGGAGCAGCAGTCCGGCGACCCTGTTCCATGCGCGCTTGCGCCCCCGGCTCCCTGCGTGCAAAGACACGTACAATTATTTGGGGCGCGATTGGTTCTGGTAAGAGCGGAACCTGGCTCGCATTCGCCAGCCAGGCTGCCGCGGCCCAGGCTCGGTGTGTGCAAGGTCCAAATGATTGGTTGCAGTCTTCATTCAGCCAGGCCCAAGAGGAAACGGTGTTTGGTCGCGTGCATCCACGATTTCCGCTCACACAGGCCGCGCACTCTGGCCCACAGGCTTGCACGAGGCCAACCAGGCTCTGGAGAAACGGCCGATTTTTTCGTATCCCGAGCCAGTCTCGGGAGAGCATCTTGCACCGGCAGGGCCTGACCCAATGGAGCCTCCAGCCATCCAAACATGGCTTTTCTACATCTTGCGGGTCTGGTTTCTCCATATGCAACTAACCAATCAGCCCTTTGGCCGCGGGCCACCCGCGAACGGATCATCTTTTACAATCACAACAAGCCCTTTGGTGACTGGCTTCTCTCTTTGTCGCGGCCGTTTCGGAATTTGTACGTGCTAAGCACTGTTTGGCACTGCTTCAACAACCCTAGCTGCCTCCGCCCTGCCTCGTGAAAATATGTTGCATTATCGAGAATATCCACGTACGCTGGCATGTGTGAGTTGACATGGTAAAACAGTTTTGCCTTTTTCAGCCTGGACAGTTAGAACATGAGACCGCATTTTTACTGCAAGTGAGATGCAACCGTTACGATGCGAAAGTCCGTTTGGTGTTCTGAGTTGTTTGGTATTCTGAGTTGTTTGGTGTTGAGGTGCACTGGACCAGACAAGGTAGGCTTGCAACTGAAGAAACCTTTTGTGTCGGAAAACCCGGACACGTCCCTGTCCTTCTTTAGACAAACTAATAAAGGAAAGTTTCACAAAGAGAGAGAGTGTCCCTTTGTTTACATATTTACTAGCCATACTCTCATTTCTTACCACCTTTTTCTCTCATTTTGCCCATGCTACACTAGGTACGGGCCCCAACCTCAAACAGGGTTCCACGTCCCTGCTACAAAAAACGCTGTCACGGCATTGAGGGCTACAGAAGGTACATGCACCAACCTCAACCGAACCGGGACGGACAGAATCAATGGAGAGGGAAACGGGCACCCGATTTCTCGGCTGGCATCAGAAAGCCGAAGCGGGAAAGCAATGGCTGTACCATCTCGTAGCCTCGTCGTGTCCAGGACGGACATGCATGGAACGAAAGATTTCTCCAAACCGGCCGTGATCCTCCTTTATCATCAACTCCGGCCGGGCGCGGTACACTTGCCAACCCGATCGCGCCCCGGAATACGATGACGACAACGCGTTGATTCCCGTTTCGTGTACAGAGATCATGTGAACCCCGCTTGGACTCGGTGGATGGATGGATATCGGTTGGGAAGAGCATCATTGCTTGAAGCTGCCAACTCTCTCACTGGCTTACCTCTTTGTCCCACTGGCAGGAGGAGAACGAGAGCTTTTGCAGTTTTCTTCCCGTCGAGGAGTGGCTTTCACTTGCACTCGTCAGTGATTAGGCCTGTTCGTTTTTTTTAGCATTAAATTTTGGAAGGCTCTAAAAAAAAGAATCTAGTACTAAATAAAGTCTAATAACAAAACTTTTTCACAAATAGGTACATCTTTACAAGACCAATCTAATGAGTCTAATTAATCTATGTTTTGCTACAGTCATGCTACAGTAACCATCGTCTAATCATAGCTTACTTATCCTCGTTAGATTCGTCTCGCGAAATAGGACAGAGATTCTGCAGTTAGTTTTGTAATTAAACTTTATTTAATACTCTTAAATGATAAGATTCTTTTACAGCCTTTGCCGGCGGTGGTAAAAGTCAAACGAGGCATGTGGAATCCTGACGCGTGTACTGTTTCTTACCGCGTGTCCTGAGATTCTGATGTCTGAATCCTGATACTGACGAATCCCTCCACACCACTGAGCGAATCTGCTTGAGCCGTATGGCGACTTCACTGCTTGGTCTGACTAGTGAGTGAATACGGCTACGCGGATTCATGGCTCGGTAGAAGCACAACCGGCCGGAAGGAAGCATCGACGGAGCACGGTTCAGCTCACACCAGACACCACTGTCAAAGCGTCAAAGTAAACGGTGATGCTCCCATGGGTCACCGGGTCAGTAAACAAGCAGCGGCACCGAGGTTTTACCATGCATGTGAACGGCGGAAGGGAATGTGTCGGCGTGCACTGCAGCTGCAGCTCGTCCGGTCTCGCCGTGTCTTCGGTTCTGTGAGCGTAAGCGAACGGCGCTCGGCGACATGGCCGCTTCGAGAGTTCCCAAACAAGAGGACATGGTCATTAACTTTACCTGTCCGATGATTGATTAATGGCGAGCATCATCGCTCAGCAGTAATCAGTGCTCTAACCTCAAAGCCTACTGTTATTAAAGTAGTACTACCGGCATAGCACTCGCCAAGGAAGGTTGTCTTTACTGTATCTCATTTGCTTAAACCACCACTGTTCAGAAGTGGCCTGAATTATGGACATCAACACTTCAACACTATGGTTTGCAGCAAAAGGAATCTCCAGCATGCACACTCGTTTGCGACAAGAGGCCTCGCTTTTTGAGATGTTGATGGTTTTTGAGCTGCTTTGTCTCCAACAACCTGCCTAAAGCCAAAGTATATGCAGTCTTATCAGTTTATTGCCGAGTTTTTTAAGCTGCTTGTGTCCCACCATCATCCGCAGAGGCTGAGCCACAAAGCAATTTTACTTCGCTGTAGTGATGATCATTTTGGACCTAGTAATTAGTAGCTGCTCATAATTCATGAAGCTTCTTCCTCCAATGATAGTTCCCAGTAAATTTAAACAAAGGGCCTAAACAAAACAGGGTTCCAGTAATTTACCTGACGAAAGACCTCACCGTGACCACGGGCTCCGAGAGGACACTGCCCTTTTCCGTGCTCGACAAAGTGGCACCAAAACGCTGCAAAAAGCAAAAGGAGACGCACTCTAGAGTCTGGAGGCATTGACTACTGTTACCACAATTCTCACGCAGGCCCGTGAAAGAATACAATAGCGGCAGAGTGGCCAGCAAAGTGCCAAAAGAAAAGGGAATCACCATCAGCGTGTGACCCCATAAAAAGCAGGGCGTGGGCGGGGACAGATGCAGCCTCCAACCCGGCGCGGACGGCTCGGCTCGGTTCGGCAGCGCGCAGCACCAGCACCAGTGCCCTCTTCTTGTCTCCTACCTCTCCGCTGCTCACTCAGCTCCCACTCGCCACCACCCCACATACTGGTGCTACTGCTTGGGAGGAGGGGCTGAACTCTCGGAGTGTCCGGGAGTTCGTGGAGATGGAGCAAGATTCGGCGAGGAGGAGCTTCGCAATGCTGGCGCTGTGCTCGGCGCTGCTTCTCGTGGCGGCGCCAGCTCACCTGGCCTCGGCCGCTCCGGTGGAGGACGGTTAGTTGCTCCGCCTCCGACCTCTTGTAATCTTGCGCTTCCTTGATTGAATCATGACGTGCTGCCGTTACTGCTTGATTGGGGGCAGTTGGACGCTGCCATCTTTGTACAGTCTTTGGCTAGGATTTTGTGCATCAGATCTCAACTCTTAGGAGAAAATACGGGATTTTGTGCTCCTATGATTATCATTTGTCCCATCCGTCTAACAAAATGTCAAGTTTATGAGCATAGAAAGCACTGATGAGACAGTTTGAGAAGGGCAATGGAAAGCATTTACGGTTGTAGTTGCATTTGGGGTGTAGGATAGTGGCAGGACAAGCAGGTAGTAGTAACTTTGAGCACTTTGCGTCAAAAATAAAATAAAACTTTGAGCACCAGGAGCAAACAAATGTTTGCACGCGGGAAAGGAGGCGAAGATATGCAATGTAAAGTGAAGGCGTTTCTCCTTTCTGAGCGTCTTTCAGTGTAGCTTCTTAGCACATCAAAGCAAGGATTCTCCGTTGATAGGCAGGATTAACAAGGAAGCTTCGAAATTTAGTGTAGTCATGGCACACATTGTTTGGAGTTCAGAGGGAAAACGTGAAACGCAGCTGTAAATATTTCTTCTAGTCCTGTTGCTTGGGTCACACCTGTTCGAAAGCCAAAACGGACCTGTCGGTCTTTGTGTTTGACCCAAAAAAAAATCATTTTGTGCTGATGCAGTAGTGCCTTCACTTCTTAAGGCATTGGTGGATACAAAATTGCAGTTTTGCTCAGTGCGTATGTGCATATGGTGCTTGTGAAGAGACTTGGGGAATATATCATGGAACTTTTTTGATGGATTTGCTAGTTATGCCTGAAAATGACTAATAACCCCCAAATGAGCTGCCCCATAAGTTGACAAAGACGTTATGTTGGCTGCAAAACATTGAGTGGCCGAACTTGAAAGTTGAAAGTCACCATAGGAGTGCTGAAGTGAATCTACGTTTCTGTTTTTTTTTCTGTTTTTTTTCGTCGAAACATATTTCTACTCCATTTCGAGAAGGACGACGTCAGAACAAAGTCAATAGGAAATTCAATGGGACAGGTCACTCCTGTGTAGTAGTAAACTCGGATCTGGGCGGAATAGCGCAGCAGACCCCCTGTACAAGTGACCAATAAATCGTCACGTAAGACTATCTCCAACGGTTCACCCAAAATGGGAATTATAGTGAAACTGGGTCTCAAAACTTCAAAAAGACATCTCCAACGGTAGATCCATTATTGGAGGCGTCCCTCCGGCTCCATAGAAATGAAGCAGATGGCGCGGCAACCCACCTCCACAGAATCGACCGAATCGTTTTTTCTTCGTGTTTCTCGCTCGCTCTCGCTCTCTCTCTCGGCGCGGCGCAGCAGCCGAGCTCGCAGGCAGCAGCAGGCCGAGCTCCCCTACCCGTCCTCCGCCGCTGCGGCGGCGCGGGACGGCGCGGGACGACGTGGGAGAAGCAGATCGATTGACCCACCGGGCCCCAACTGCGACCGCTTCATCGGGCTCGCTGACGGAACCTCGACGCTGCGGCCGCGGAGATGGCCGGCACGGCGTTGTGCTCCAGCTCGGCCAGGTCCCAGGAAACCGGCATCTTGAGATCCCAATCCATGAAACACCGCACCGCAAAACTCCATAGTTTCTCGGCCGCTTCAATGTTCCCTTGCTCGCTGCCGTATCCCCTTCCCGGCACACCGCACAGGAGTTGGATTCCTGTCTCCTGCTTCATCAGGAGTTGGATTTTGGAGCGCGTAAGCATCTCTACGAAGGCACCATGAAGCAAAGCTGCTCAAGGTGCTGCTACAGAATACGATAATTTTGCTTTCACCCCGTATTGCTTCATTGCATCGCTTTGCTTTCCTCTCTTGACCAAACAAATTGCAATCCCGTGCTGCTGCTAGTGAAGGACAAATTGTAATCTCTTGACCAAGCAAATTGCTTCGTTGCATCGCTTTGTTTTCCGACGGTGAAGGACTTGGCCTGGCGGCCATGCGCGACGCGAAAGCGATGGCGGAGCTCGCCGGAGGCGGCGGAGCGCGGCCATGCCGTCGTCATGGAGGCGAAGCCCGCGCCCTCGAAGGCGAAGGCGAGGAGGACGACGCGGACGAAGGCGAGGAGGACGACGCGGGCGCGGGGGTGCGCGGCGCGTCGATGCGGGTGCGGGGGAGCACGGGGCTGGCGACGGCCGGCTCGTCTCGAAGCGCGGCGTCGAGAGGAGGAAGAAGGAAGACAAGCTTTGCGTCTTGCCGTTGGAGATCACGATTTTTTGGTCTGGTACATTGAAGGAAATGGCCATCCAGTTTGGCTTTGGGTCAGCCTTACCGTTGGAGACAGCCTAAGGGTCAAATGGCTCGTTTTAAGTGTGGCCTTGCCGTGAAGGTCTACGCCAAGCATTTTTTATTTCATGTACGTTCATCTCCCTAGATTTACGCCATGAACTGTGGCGCTCTGGACATTTAGGTCTGGAGCTGGACCACTGCACGGGGTCTCCATGGAAGGACGGTTGGTAGATGTTTCACTTTCACGGCCTCACCACAGAAGATCGATGTGTGTAGTCACATGGTCGTCCTTGTGAGGACAATGACGCATATTAATGTGGCCTAGTAGTAGTGCTCCGATGAACTGCATCGGATGTACAATAGAAAAACATGGACATGTTTTCCTAGTGTTTGCAGCTGAGAACTACTGAATGCTGCCATAAAAAATAAGATTCGTTCTTGAGCTGCTTTACATTAGAAGATGCAAGTATGCAACTGTGGGCTTCTTTATCTAAAAAAAAACTGTGGGCTTTTACCTGATTTGTTCACCGCTTACCATATGATCTGAAGATTTAACCCTCTCAAACTTTGCTTTGATTGTTCATTTCACCTTTCGACATTTCCGTTACAACACATATATCGCCCCAATAAATTGCTTAGATAAGGTTTCTATTGATTTACTCACTATGATATGGTCAATGCACTTAGATGTATTCTGTGTCATTCAATTCATAGTAGTTGACATTCATGGTATTTAAGTCATAGACTTTACCATGGCAAAACTTACGGTCCATTCTATATGCTATTATGGTAGAAATGCTAAACTATAATTACTTAATGAGAATGAACTTCACCATGGCAAAACTTACGGGTCCATCGCCATGCTGTTATCGTAGAAATGCTAAAGTAGAATTACTTTTATTGCTTCCTCTTGTAAGTCACCATTTTGATTGCATACTTACTCATGATGTATCATGGAGTAGATGGTGTATGTAGTTTTTGTTAGAATATGTTTAAGCAGACATGTTTCGTAAAGTATCTTGAGTTGCAACAGCATTGTGCCTGGCGTGAGATCTGTTAGCTACTAATCTTTTTGTGAAACAGGCCTGCTCAGCAATGGTGACTTTGAGACCGCACCAGCCGGTGGTTTTGCCAAATCTGCTTCTGTTGCTGACGGTGCATCATCAATTCCCGGTTGGACGATCAATGGCACGGTTGAGCTAATTTCAGCAGGCCAGCACCAGGGTGGCATGATACTTATTGTTCCACAGGGTATCTTACAAAGCTCGTCTTTGAATATTTTGATAGTATGTTTCTCTGAATAATCAAGCACGAAATTGATGTGTCTATTTAGTCCTGATTAAACACTTGGATTTTCATTACAGGGGATCATGCTGTACGGCTAGGGAATGATGCTAGCGTTGGACAGGTGGTGCAGGTCGAGAAGGGTTCAGAGTATGCTATCACCTTCAGTGCTGCCCGGACATGTGCACAGCTGGAAGCGCTGAATGTGTCCGTGCTAGGTGGTGTATCACAGACGGTGGACTTGCAGACATTGTATAACATTGAAGGCTGGGATGCATATGCGTTGGCTTTTCAGGCAACAGACGAGGAGGCACATATTCAGTTCATGAACCCTGGCATGGAGGATGATCCGACTTGTGGGCCTATTCTTGACAATGTTGCTGTCAAGAAGCTCTTCACTCCGGACAAACCAAAGGGTATGACTCCAGACAAACCGCATTAAATTGTAATTTCTGTTTCAGTGTTCATATTTTTTGTTCAACCTTTTATGGTTTATTTCAGTAAGGTGTGGATGGTTAGAACATAGAAGTGCTCTAGCTCATTTCTCAAGTACATATTTTTCCTTTCCTAGTACATTTCTCAAGCTTATATCTGCTACTGTATTTGTTGTCAACAGATAACGTGGTGATCAATGGAGACTTTGAGGAAGGCCCGTGGATGTTCCCGAACACGAGCTTTGGGGTGCTGCTTCCAACCAACCTCGACGAGCAGACTTCTGCCTTACCTGGCTGGATGATTGAGTCAAACCGTGCTGTCCGCTATGTTGACTCTGATGAATACAAGGTTCCTCAAGGGAAGCGCGCCATTGAGCTACTCTCGGGCAAGGAGGGCATCATCTCCCAGATGGTCGAGACAACCCCTGAGAAGGTGTACAGCCTCACCTTCACGCTGGGCTCAGCAGGTGATTCATGCCAGCCACCGATGGCAGTCATGGCGTTCGCCGGCGACCAAGCTCAGAACTTCCACTACTCCCCTATGGGCAACGCCACCAGCCAGGTTGCAAATGTGACCTTCACAGCGCGGGCTGAGAGGTCGCGGGTGGCATTCTACAGTGTCTACTACAACACGAGGAGCGACGACCACAGTTCTCTCTGTGGGCCGGTGATCGACGACATCCGCGTGTGGGGATTGAACGCAGCTGCTGGGTTGAAGGCAAGTATTTGGCTGGTTTTTGGCATTGTCGCTGTAGTTTCAATGTTGCTGTTCTGAGGGATCTGAATTGCTCGGTGGCTTTGGCCCTGAGTATGGTGTTAGGAAGTAAGGATATAACCTCTTCTGTAAGTTTGAGGAGGCTACTAGTTTTGGTAGTGTGCTTAAAATTCCTCCAGTTTGAGTGATGTGAGCTTAGGCTGAAGCTACCAGAACCTATATGTGGTTGCTTCTGTTACATCCTTTTTTGATTCCTGAAGTAACACGCAATTATATGGGATTGTGTGGTTCGCGTGCCAAGAGCTTGTAATGTGAGATGTCATCTCTTCAATGTATTGGAAATTTGAAGGGCTCATCTGCTTCCATGTGGCTTCTTGCAAGAGTGTTGTTTGGAGAATCTACGGTTCGTGTGGAATGGCTTGATAAAATGCATCTGAGCAACACCGACACAGAAAAATATCCATTAGTTTCCGAATCTTTATCAGGAACCATCACTAGTATGTTTGTGAGATTAAAAATTCTTATTTGACCCATCGAACTTGATCTGTATCAGTATGGACGTCCACCAGTTGAGCGTGTTTTATATTACCTTGAGGGTATTGTTGTTTCACAGACACTCCTGAACGGAACTTCTATACAATAGCTAGATAAAAGTTATGCTCTGATGTTTGATGCCCTACAGCCATCTCACCACGTCAAAGTGATACTCTACCACTGAGTTATACCCCTTCCCCATCCTTTCGAGAAAGAGAATTAACAAATCCTAAGGAAAGGGCTTGAATAATCTGCAGGGCACGAAGAAAAAAAATTGGAACAGGTGAATTGCAGCTGGGCTTGGTGGTTAGACGAGCCAGCCCAAAAATAAGTTGAGCCCAGAAGAATTAATGGCCCACTAACTTGCTCTGTGATGTACGTGTAGACTGTAGACCACCAATTTGCCTTTCCCCACGAACAAGGTATCCCCCCCCCCCCCCCCCCTAAACTATTTTGAGGGAACTATAGTAATTCATTAGTCACAGTAAATCGATTTCAACATCACAAAGTATCATTTTGATCCCAAAGTATTGGTTTTAGGTCCTTATAGATGTCTCTTCATTTGATCACATAATTTCACAAGGTTGTAATACATGTGATCTCAGCAATAAACAATGACAGCAGGAGATCAATCATCGCAAGTCGCGGTCATCTGGAGAGATTAAGCCGGAATCCAGCAAGACAATCATGATCACCAACGAGAGAGAGAGAGAGACTAAGCAGGGAGCAAAAAGTCTCCCACCTCATTCCTGGCAAGCGCAACAACGAGATTTTTCTAGAGGTCAGCTCGGGAGGCTCAAAAGGAGAAAGGGAAGCCATTTGTCCCTTGGCCAGTGGAACCGTGGGCAACCTGCGGTACAATAATGTCCACAATCTGCCGCTGGTAGAGTCCAAGGCGCCATCACGCCGGCGCCGGCCAACGCCACTGCCCGGCCTGCCTGAACGCCTGCATGCGCACGATATATGCTTCGTGCATGGCTCGTCCCGTCCCTGCAGATCTGACACAACGTGCGGAAAACTCACATTGACGGACGCCACACCATGTGTTTGGACGACGACACGAACGCAACTACCAGCAGGTCCAGCCCGATCAGCTGGGCGACTACGGTGTGAGAAGAAACAGTGTGATGCCGTTGTTGTTGCCGCGCCCGCACGCAACGAGGAGCCCATCGGTTGGTGGGCTTAAGGCGAGGCCCTCCTCTCTCACGGCCGGATTCCCTTCGCGCTGAAAGCCGGCGAAACACGAGAGCTCGGTGCTGTCATTTCCTCGACGTCGCAGCACCATGGCTTGAGGTTCTCGATCGACGGTCACATGTGCGCTGCTGCGACCTCGCTCCAGCGAGCGATCAAATGCATGGCCACCAACCTTGGAATGGCCGGTGAGTGGGATCGGATTGGAGAGAGATATGCTGCCACGGCCACTACCAAGGGACAGATATCATATCTGAGTATCTGATAGACTGAAACATCGTCGAGTGTCGACATGCTCGCGATCACCTGTTAATAAGCGGTTAACAACATTCACACGGTCCTAGCTGTTGCGCCTGAACTGCACCAGGCCGGGCCGGAGAGGCCAATCTTGTCGTGGAGCTAGCAATCTGTGATCGAAAAGCTGTTGTATTGTCACCCGGTAAATCATTTTTATCGTGACGCCGATGCCTTCTACAGTCCTACTGGCCAGAGGTAGTCGATGGAAGGAGGCGACGACAGATCTGGACTGATTTGATCCCACGGAAGTATGAGTTGTGATGGTGCACCGAAAAGGTGGTGGTGATTTTGAGCAGCTAGCTGCCCGCCCGGGGTCCGAGCTGGGCGTAACGATCGACCATCACACAATTCAGCCTTAGCTTAGCATGTCAGGTGCGTAATGGATTCCAGATCGATTATCGTTCGTGTGCGCGCAGTTACAGACAGACACGCCCTTGCAAGTACACCTATTTTTGTAACGACGACGGGACCGTGCTTATAGTAGATTCTACGAACCGTAGTGTAGCCTGTAGGCTGGTTGTTACGTTGTTTCTTCGTCAGCCCTGACAGATCAACAGACAGTCAACCTGCTTGTTACCAACAGGAGCAGATGGTGAGGACGATGATACGCATCCAAGATGATTAGCTGAGGTTTCTGGTCATAGAAGCGATAACAATTCTACCACGGTCTATGACCGAGTGCAACCGTGATTTCGAATTCGAGTGGGACTCAGGCGCATGCAGTTTCGGAGCAAGAACATGGCACCCAAAGTCATGCTGTAAGAAAGAAGAACACCAGCTTCCGGTTATAGATTTCGTCCCTCTCCTGCTGTCATCGTGTCGCCGGCGTCCCGCTCCTTGACGGCGATAACGTCTTGGTGGGAGCACAATTCAGCGGGGGACATGGCGCCCCTTATTGTTGATTCCGCAATCGACTAGTCCGATCAAACAGCTTCTCGTGCTCAGCCGTAGTCATGATTTAATTTTGGATCTTGAATCCTTTGATCGAAAGGACTGCAAGATTTGACCTCTCTCATTCGGGGACACGCAACTGAACAAACAAATACCCTGACAAAAAAAAAATTAGGAACCGGAAACAGAACGGAAGAAAATTATGGATCGCGGTCAGGATTTACTCTCAGAGAAGTTATCAAAAGGACAATCTTCTCGCGCCGTGCCAAGTGACGGTCGAGCCGAGAAGGAATTACAAGGTGATGTACTAATTAGGTATAGTACTACATATACATTTTGTCCATCTAGATGAACGTATACCGGTTCCAACGGTCAATATGAGCTCAGGAATGTGCAAGATCGTGCCTCAATGGAATCACAAGATTTTTAAGAATTCCGTCCATAAAGTAATCCAAAAGCGAAAAGCTAAATACCAAAGCGCTGATCGCTTTAGTTACTCACCTCAAAATTTAGTTTCAGGCCGAAAGAAGCAAGAAAAACCGCACAAAGCACCGATGCCATTGTGCCGTGTAGAATGGTTGGAGAGGAACCAATCAGCGAAAGATCACTTGGAATGGTCCTATAAACAGTTTGGTCTCGAGGTTTCCATAAAAGCAACGGTTAGTGAAAATGTAGCATAGATATAGGTTTTTTTTTTGTTTACTGTCTTTTTTTCCCGACCAGCATTTGATAGTTCCCTCCTGCATTTGCCTTTAAGCAGCCGACTACTATTTCTATAAAGTCCACTTTTTTTTATTACACAATACAACTCAGACACCCACAACGCACACAGATTCACCCCTATGAACGCACATACGTAAACGCTGCCACTATAAGTATCTTTAAAGACTCAACCAGCAAATCTTTGAGATTGAAGAAGCCACCACTAGCAGTCGTTGTCGACGCCACATCGCCTACCACTAAAAGCACAGCGCTGTTAAATCCTATAAATTTGCTGCCATGAGGAGTCGAACCCAGGACCTCAGGTGCTACTGAGTCTCTTGTAGCAACTAAATAAATGAATATGAGACTATCAATAGGGATGCATCCCATATTGATTTTATCATATTCATTTATCTTTTTGGACCCTATAAACTTTATTATTATTTCAATATATATTTATCAGTAGAAGCTGTTGCCCCTCATGTTGCCTCAAAAAATATTCTCTGACACACTAATGCCAGTATGCCACTACATGAGTGCCTTGAAATGACTTGGATATATAAGATTAATTTTGTCTTCTTTTTGGTGGGAATCAAGATTAATTTTGTCTTGACCCTTGAGGTTATACTTATCCACAGACTCTAAGATGACACTGAAAATATCCATTAGAGCATCTATCAAACAGGCATGAACTTGGTCTCAACTGAATTGACATCCATTTTAGTGCGTACTGCTACTTTAGAGTTTACCGCATCCAGGATTGCGTGGTGGATAATCACATATATGATCTCCGAACAGCCACGCATACGTTATTTGTTGTCATATGATGGGCGCGATTACTCATTAGTTTGTGTGCATATCCAATATGCTAACTTGTTCATGTCTTGTTCAATTTATTCACTCGCATCATCTTTCTTTATTTTTGGGGTGTCGAGAATACATTCACTCCTCTTATTGACGAGGCATGCAGAACCTTTACATAAAAGACAGATAATCTCAGGATTTCCCCTTGTGATAAGATTATCGGCAGCGTTGGGTCAACATCATAAATCACAACTGCATGCAAAACTGAAAGATTTTGGCCCTTCTCAACCTGAAAAACATCAGAAAACGCCACGCCTGGCCTGTGCCTCAATCCACTACTGTAATGGCCACGCCACCACTGCCTCTGGACGCAATCTAGGATCGACAACTATCTCTGCGAATCAGAAGCATCCGACAATTCCAATTCACCATCACCATGTCTCTGCCACGTGAAATGACTGAAAGTAAGTTATCATTTTACTAAAGTTGTTGTTGTTGCTGTTGTTCAGAGCACTTGGTAAGATTCAGAGCCACGAAACGGTAGATATGCCAGCACGTACGGGGCATGCCTCCGCAAGTATAAATACGCCATGCTGCAGCAGCGTCCATCTGCAGAACTCAGCAGCAGCCACTGGCGAGCACCTGAAATGGCACGCTCTTCTTCTTGCACCAGATCGTCATGGGCAAAGTGCCTTCCGTGCTGTGGCAGCACCAGAAGCAACAAGTTAACTGGCTGCAACCTCTCCGGCGATCTCCTGCCGCTTGGTGCTACCGCCCACCAGCCTCAGGAGCTCAGGAAATGGAAATACCTCGTCTCGCCTTATGATCCTCGTTACAAGTACGGAAACTCGCATTCATATCAGATATGTGATCTTTTGCAGACTGTTAACAATTTGAGCAGGATCAAGAACAGTTAAATATGATTTGCAGGGTGTGGGAGACGTTTCTGATCCTCCTAGTGGTGTACTCGGCGTGGATATGCCCACTGGAGTTCGCGTTCCTGAGGTACCTGCCTAGGGCCCCTTTCGTCGTGGACGATGTCGTCAACGGGTTCTTCGCTGTCGACATACTGCTCACTTTCTTCGTCCCGTACGTCGACAACAAGTCTTACCAAGTTGTCGACGATCCGAAGAAAATAGCACTCAGGTAATAATGCTCCTCGAACATTTTCAGTTTTTCACTGTTTCTTGGCAATAGACAACATGGGCACTAGGCGCAGCATAAGGTAGTTCTGAAACTACTATTCTTCTTGGGCCCTATGCAGGTACCTGTCGTCTTGGTTCGTGTTCGATGTCTGCTCGACATTTCCGTTCCACTCGATCAGCCTCCTGTTCAACAGGCACGAGCATGGACTTGGCTTCAAGTTCCTCAACGCTCTCAGGCTTTGGCGGCTACGCAGGGTCAGCTCCCTGTTCGCAAGGTGCACACTGATACAGAGTACACTGAACATTTCATTTCATGACACTGGTCAATGTAACTGTACTGACGGCATGACACAGGCTTGAGAAGGACATCCGGTTCAACTACGCTGTTGTACGCTGCACAAAGCTCATCTCGGTACGCCAAAATGTCTTTCCTCTGTGTATGCCCCGGTTCAACCGTGTTCGTGATCACTGATCAGTCTGCCCCTAACACCATGCATGATGCATGCAGGTCACCCTGTTCGCCGTCCACTGCGCCGGGTGCATCAACTACCTGATCGCCGACCGGTATCCGGACCCGAGGCGCACCTGGATCGGCGCCGTCATGCCGGACTTCAGGGACGCCGGGCTGTGGATCCGGTACGTGACTTCCCTGTACTGGTCCATCACCACGATGACCACCACCGGGTACGGCGACCTGCACGCCGAGAACCCCAGGGAGATGCTCTTCGGCATCGCCTACATGCTCTTCAACCTCTGGCTCACCGCCTACCTCATCGGCAACATGACCAACCTCGTCGTCCACAGCACCAGCCGCACCAGGAAATACGTAGCAACATGACCAACCTCGTCGTCCACAGCACCAGCCGCACCAGAGACTTTGTACACCCATGAGCCCTCTCCCTTCTTTATTTTCCCAAGCTGAGCAATCAAATATTAGTTGGTGATTTTCCTATATATCAGTCCGGTAATTTGATTTGACCGGTGGCATCTGTGTGAAATGCAGAGGGACATGGTTCAGGCGGCTACAGAATTTGCGGCAAGGAACCAGCTGCCGCAGCAGATCGAGGAGCAGATGCTGAACCACATATGCCTCAGGTTCAAGACGGAGGGCCTCAAGCAACAGGAGACGCTGGATATCCTGCCGAAAGCGATGCGCACGAGCATCTCTCTGTACCTGTTCTTCCCGGTTGTCCAAGGGTCCTACTTGTTCAAGGGAGTTTCTTCAGGTTTCATCCAGAAACTGGTGAGAAATTAACCTGCCATAGGTAATGAAGGTTCAACAATAATATATGTAGGGACGCTTACGAAGCTGGTTGAACTTTGCTCCTGCAGGTGACGGAGATGCAGGCTGAGTATTTCGCCCCAAAGGAAGATATCATACTGCAGAACGATAACCCGTCGGACCTGTATCTTCTTGTATCTGGAGCAGTGGTACGTAAAAACCTTTCAGCTTACCTACTAGTACTATGTTTATGCTCATTGTGCAAATATCATAGGACTTGAGCTACGTAATGACAAAAATTTCTGTGCATTTGATTCACAGGACATTGTGGCATTCCTAGATGAAACAGAACAGGTAATGTGATTTCCTCACTTCAAAAGTGACACCTGAACTTCTGAAGTGCCAACTTACTGTTACGGTTCATCTTCCAGGTTTACGGAAAAGCAGCTGAAGGAGTACTAGGCGAGATTGGAGTCATGTACAACAGGCCACAGCCATTTACTTTCCGGACTAGCAAACTGTCTCAGATTCTAAGGATCAGCAGGCCCAAACTGATGGAGATCATCCAAGAAAATGGAGAAGATGGCCAAATCATCAGAAGCAACATCGAGCAAGTAAATACAATTTCCTTTCAAAAAAAAGCAAGTAAATACAAATGCTTAGCTTTTGATAAATCTACGAGAACTGAATCTAACAGTTTCGTCTTCGAATGCACAGAAACTGCGCATGGAGCAAACATTATACTTCCGAATGCATCAAGATGGTGCGGCTCCTGAATCTGAACAAAGGCTGAATCCTTGAGACGGTCTCAGTGTCTCACTGATCACAGGGTGCTGTTTGCCAAAAAAATCAGTGGCCGGATAAACGTACTGCTTAACATTATCATTGTAAATTTACTAATATAAATTTAGCGCGGAGTGAAGGGAGGTGACCCAATGAATTGGCACAAAATTTGAACAGTAGTAGCGCCATGTAGACTAGCAGCATTTGAAGATGAGCTAGCTAAGATGGGCGATTTTGGGCCAGGAATATTGAACGGGCCCATGTAACCAAGATAAGATGGGCCCAACTCCAATGTATCATGGTAACAAGTTGGGCCTTAGTTCAAAAGGAGCCCATGCGATCTATTCCACTATTCCAGTATGTGGCCGTCTTTCGATTTTTTACTGACAAGTTGAAAAATTCACCTCTGTTCATCAGACCAAATGATAGCGCCCACTGGTATGAATTTGGTTATCACGCACAATGCGTGCTCTGGTCTCTCTCCCCACCCGCCACCATGAGTGTGCCCCTTGCAGGAGGGAACACGTTTCAAAATGAGAAAATTTCTTATACGGCCTCAAAACAAATGGAGTTGCCTCCTATGACCCTTTTAGATTTGAACTTCCTTATGAGACCAAAAATCTTTTTTGAGTTCCCTCCATAGCCTTCTGTTACATTCACCGTCAAGAATCCATTCCAGTCAATGCGAAATGTTCGTTATACCCTCAGCCCTCTCTCTCATCTCAACTAAATCGACAAGAAAAAAGAGAAAACTGCCTCGCCGGGGGTCGCTGGGGCTACGGCGTACTGCTGCGGCTTGCTCGCCCGCATCGCCCACCTCGCCGCAAGTTGCAGATGCGTCACCCGCGCCACCTTGCCAGGGGTCGCCGGGGCTGCGGCCGTCGGCCACCTCGCCGCGGCGACGGGCTGCTGCGGCAAGCTTGCCCGAGCAGCTTCGTAACGCTCCTCGCCTCACCATTGTGATGGAATGGAAGATGAGGGCACCGCAGGACGTACAGACGGCAATAACAACTGAATTTGTCATTCCAATATGGTCATGAAGGGCAACAACAACTGAATGCCTCGCAGGGCATCCATACGGCAACAACAATTAATCCTTGTGCAAATTTGCTTTCGCCGAGTTAATCCAATTATGATATGCTCGTGCATCTTGTGCAAATCATTGTTGTGTGCAAATTAAAGCCCATTTCGAAAATAACAAGCCAAGATATACAATTTGAAAACAAAATACACTTGTAAATTAATACTCACATTCACACAAATTTTTTGAACATAATTGAAGTCCATTTTAAAC
>LAPY01001122.1:63965-79145 GCA_000970635.1 Eragrostis tef
ACGACCGAGAAAATTCTGTCCGTCAGTTGGGCTCTAATTGGGTCGTATGGACATGGCCATCACGCAAACATTGAGTCTGGCCTAAATAGCAGCCCAAAAAGCAGCTGCCTATTTGTTTTGTTTTTAGCTCATTGGCCCATCGGACTGCCCAGCGTGATGCTGACCGAGTGGCCACTGATAGACGGCCTTTTTTATGGTCGTTCCTTCGCTCCTCTCTCATTTTCTATGTAGAAAACAAAACATTAGTGGTTCATTTTTTGCATGTGATGGAGCATTAGTAGTTTATTTTTTCTGCCATAAATCTGTAGATTTGCAACATGTTCAAAAAAACACTGGCCACGTATTTTTCAAGTTCAAAAAATTCTTTTCACTAAAAAGAAGTTCAAGAAATTGTTCCGACACTAATAATACTCCAAAAAGATATATTTAGAAGACTAGTAACAAAAACAATCACAAAAAGAGTTTGATGACATAAAAAAACACTATATGTCGGTGCCAAAAGAGAAATTCGCGGTATGCGCCATTCTCTATTTCTCTTCTAATTTAAGACAAAGTCACGTTTAAAAGTCACACTCAAATTTATCTTCTCTTCATACATATAAAAGTTTTTTTTCATTTCGCAAAAAAAGTCCGCTCACAAAAAAAAAACTTTAGCCCCTCCTACAATTTTGGTCTGGATCCGCCACTGAGTTTTCATGCTGAAATGGATCAACAACATGAACGTACGTGGCAACGAGGATGACCACTCCATCGATCTCTCAGCAGCAATGGACAACTAAATCAACAGACGCATTCCCAAGGTTCCATCATTTGAGATCACATCTGTAATTACTGCCAGATCTGTGAAGGAAAATCCATCAATGTTCCTGGATTGTATCTAGGAAATCATCTTTAAGAACCAGCTTCATTTTATATCTCCAAATAAGCTTCTCCTCGGATCAAATTGCCAGATCATATAAAGAACACGCAATGTAACGTTGATGGACGGAAAATTGAAGCGAGAGTTGCTTTCTCGTTCAGGATATGGCAGCAGCAGCAAACTAGCTATCCCCACATCTCAAGTTGCTGCACAACTGCGGAAAGCAGAAATAAACAAATTATAAGTATCAGGAAAGTGAGATCGATTGGTGCTTCATATCATAGCTGCCTTGTAAACTACAAAACTAATAGTAAAATTATAATATCATGAAGTGAACGACAAAACTAATAATTTACTAGTATTTAGCTATCTATATGGTTTTAAACATACTGATGCCTAAACAGTAAAGTACAAACACAGTTTCTAGGATACGCAAAATAAACCAAATAGAGGAAGTACACTCTTACCGGCTAAGTTTACTGTTGCCCGCTGTGATGAAAATACAAAACGAAAGCTCTGATCTATACATATTCATGGTCTACAGAAGCTGCATCGTCCAATACATTTCTTTCCAGGCCTGCGCTTGCTGCTTCTTCCAACTCATTGTCAGAGTGCATACTTTCTGCCTCTTCAAGCTCAGCTGCGTCTGGGTGTTTTGTCTCTTCAGTTTTGTTATCTGGGTAAACCCTCATTCTGATCCGCTTGCCTTTAATGTATCGAAGTTCCCATTT
The DNA here is from genome assembly GCA_000970635.1 of Eragrostis tef. Classification (NCBI taxonomy): domain Eukaryota; kingdom Viridiplantae; phylum Streptophyta; class Magnoliopsida; order Poales; family Poaceae; genus Eragrostis; species Eragrostis tef. The sequence continues at coordinate 65,556 of LAPY01001122.1, forward strand.
TGGTGGTGGATATTTCTTTTTTAACTTTTCGTATTTGTCCATCATCCCCAACTTCTGAAACACATCACCTAGCATCCTAATAATAGACCCCTCAGGCCTAACACCCAGTTCTTCCATATCAGCAAAAACCTAGCGAATTTATATGGTAGACATCATATACGCATTCAAAAGGTTAGAAAATAACTCCTGACATAACAAAGTGCCTAACTGAATTTTTCATGAGCACAGCTTTTCTACCAAAAAACATTGAGTTCATTAAATCCTGTGTGACACCAATCCAGGTTGTAGTTAGAAAACTTTACAAAGTGACATGCGTGATGTTATTTTCTTAAGTAATGCAGACGTTTTTTGTTTGGGCTGAAAAGCCAGCCTTGCCCTTCACGAAGAAGTCCTGATAATTTATTAAAAAAAAAGTCCTGAGAATCAGGCTCTGCCAGTTGCAAAGAGAGAAAATATCCTGCAGTTCTGCCTTGAAATGTTTTAAATAACTATTCCACTCGTTCAACATTCCATGCAATCAAATTCAAGAAGTCATGTAAAGTTGGCCTTCCTCAGTAGGAAAACTTTTTTTTCCCCCAGTTGAAGTCTTGGTGGTGGATAACAGAAACAAGAGTATTTCTGACACTGTTCTAAGTCCAAGCAAACATTATCAGCTGTCAAAGCCGGCAGCTTTCACCATGGAAGTACATGAAGGCTAACTACAGAAAGAGTTTACACAAGAATGCACTATAACATTATGGCAGTTTAGTTATACTCTATATCACAAGCTGCACCTAGATTTCGAGAAAAGTACCTATTGGCATCAAAACCTCTACACTGATTGGTTGAAACAAAAGTAACAGCAAGGAAAATGAAGAGAAGTAGACTAAATTCAATATGATTCTACCATTGATACATCACTATTAGTAGGCCATGTCTAGAAGTAAAACATGTTCTTCAATGTATTAGGGCCAAATGATGTCCAATCCACATTTGAAAGATTGTACAGTAAAGTAAGGAATTGCATATATGACTTTTCATACCTCAAACATCTTATCATATGCTCCCAAATTGTAATACAAAGAGATCATTCTCATAAAGAAAGTACGAGGCAATCCTTCCAAATATCGCGAGAATATCTTTTGAAACAACTCTTCTGCTTCCTCGACTCGTCCATCCTCAATTAAAGCATTCAACAAAGTGTAATAGCTTCCCATTGTCTTCCCCTGTCCTTTGTTGAACATCCATTTAATAACCTAAATCACAGGAATGTAATTATTTTCCAGATATGAAAAAAAGGCGTTCTTATTAAAAGGGAGAAGCTAACTCTAGTGTTGTCTTCATACAGAAAAAGAGTTAACATTAAACCAGAGCAGCTAAATTGACCCTTTCAGAACTGGGATTGTCTTGCCCAGCACAAGTCTGCTAGCTACATTCTCCGAATAAGGGAGTTAAGTGGATCTTTCCACTATACTTAGAAAAGTTTGCTAGAAATCCATGCAGATTGACAATAACAAACAGGGAAAAAGAATAAGACAAAACAGTTGACATTAAAACTATGAATTTCGATTCAGTACCTGAATTATTCTTTTCCATTCCCTTTCATCTTCAAGTGTTTTCAGTGCCTTCTTTACTACTATCAAGGGAAACTCCAGTTCCCATGCAACAAATGAGTCAAGGGTGCCATAAACTTCCTCCTTCACATTAGACAATTCTTTGATCTAAATAAGATAATAAGATATTCATAGTTTCAGGTACTCATGGCGACCGTGATAAGGTGTATACAAATGTTAGACATTGCAAAAGGCATTCCCCAATATACACAATCTTTTGGTGCCTTTCTCAACATAAAGGAAACATAACTGCGATTTGTATATAAAAAACATTCAACGAAACCAGGCAGACTTAAAAATTGTAATGGCCACAAGTATCTGAAACCAGATGTTTTAATGCAGAAAAGCTAAAGTAGAATTCTTGTATGTGGGCAGGTGGCCATCAGTGAAGCTAGCATCTCAATGGAAAAACACAGGAGTATATAGACCCAACTAACAATTTGAAATGTAGAAGAATCTCACACATTCGACAAGCTTCTGTGACTTTGAAATAGTCCCTATCTTCTTACGAGTTTTCCAGACACGGGGATATCTTGGCCTTGGGCCCCTGGCACCACAAACCTGTTGCATAGTGTGACAGACAAGGATCAGGATAAGAAACGCTCGCCTTATTGCCAACAGCTATGCAACATAATGAAACTCACCACAACAGAATTGAATTTTTGAGGGTGTCCAAAAGCAGCCCCTTGCCGTCCCGAAGTAAATGTCGGCGACCAGTAGTTTCTCAGGCAAAACATTCTACAATCTGTATGCATATGAGAAGATAAGCTATAACTCATGAACAGGAGGAGCAAAAAGGAAGAAATGAACAAGCGGAGCTTGTACCTAACGGACTCAGAGTTGACAAGATAACAAGGCTCGCTGACTAAACTGAGTAATCCGAATAGCAGAATCGTTTCTGCTCGGAGGAGAAGTGGGGAAAGAAAGTGAAGCAGCCGCTGCGGCCGCAGGGTAGGTTGTGTTTGTTTCCAGGGACGGGGGGAGGAAAGGAATGGGGCGGCCTCAGTATCGACTGCCGCCGCCGTTGCTTCGTCTCCTCGCCGGAGCAACCGCACAGCGTGAGCCTGAAATCGCCCGGATAACCCAGATTTTTTTTCCTGGGTTATTACTGGCCTTACAACTTGGGCCCGTATTCAATAGGTCGTGGGCTGGTCTAGTGGATGAGGGATGGGCCTTGCGCCCTTCCCCAGTTCAATCCGGTCCACCATAACCTGCCCATCTTCTTCCTCCTGCTAATGAAGCCTCCATCAACCACGGCCGCCCATGGCAACCGCTACCAGGTCACGGGACATTTCGCACTGGTGGTAGTCGGGTAGGGGACTAGGGTTTACTACCAGCCGGACGGCTGCTGTGCTGCCTCACTTCCTTCCGGAGGAGACGCGATGCCGGTGGCGAGACCGGAGCCGCAGGAGCCACGGGTCATCGCCCATGTCGACATGGACTGCTTCTACGTCCACGGTTGCTCGCCTCCCCGTCCATCCAACCCTCTGTCTATCCCTCTCCAAGCCTCCGTTCCCACGAACCATTTGCCAACTGAATTCGCATTGCCGCAGTCGAGCAGCGAAGGAACCCGGAGCTTAGGGGCCAGCCGACCGCTGTGGTACAGTACAACGACTGGAAGGGCGGCGGCTTGATTGCCGTCAGCTACGAGGCTCGCAAGATCGGTGTGAAGAGGTGACGGTCGCCCTTCCTTTATCGCCGGTCCCATTTGCGTGGAGTTTGGCCTGTTCGTTTGCTGGTATTATAACAAATTCGTGGTGCTTATTCAGGTCGATGCGTGGAGATGAGGCCAAGAGGGTCTGCCCGGGTATCAATTTGGTTCAGGTCCCTGTGGCACGTGGCAAGGCCGATCTGAATCTTTACCGAAGTGCTGGCTCTGAGGTAGGTTCATTGGTAGAATTAACAATGGGAGTAGTCCTTAAAGAAAAAAAAAACAATGGGAGCTAACAAAAAAGACACTTCCATCAAATGTACAGAAATATAACTCCCCTTTTGCATCCAAACGTTCAGGTTGTAGCAATCCTTTCAAGCAAGGGAAAGTGCGAGCGAGCGTCCATTGATGAAGTCTATCTCGATCTTACTGACGCAGCAAAGGAATTGCTCTTACAATCACCCCCTGATTCACCAGAACAGATTTTTGAGGAGGCTGCAAGGTCAAATATATTGGGCCTTCCTTCTGTAAGAACGTTTCACCGTCTGTTTGGTGCTGCTATTTTTTTCTTCCATGTATGAATGTGAGTATTGGCCTCAAAATTTTCAGGAGGACAGCGATAAGGAAAAGAATGTGAGGGCGTGGCTTTGTCGAGTGGACGCTGGTTACCAGGATAAATTATTGGCATGTGGAGCTATCATTGTTGCGCAGTTACGAGTCAGAGTTCTGGAGGAAACCCAATTTACATGCTCAGCTGGGATTGCTCACAATAAGGTTTATAATGATTACAATAGTGAGTAGATGCTTTTCTTTTGTTGAGCAAAGTAACTTCATGTGTATGTCAAAATAGGCACAGGAAATCAGTTTGGTTTCTCCATATTGCATTCTTTTGATTACTTTCTCATCCTGTTGCATTCTTCCATGTAATGTTCTTATACTGTGCAGATGCTAGCAAAACTTGTCAGTGGAATGCACAAACCTGCTCAACAAACAGTTGTCCCCTCTTCATCAGTTCAAGACTTTCTAGCATCACTTCCTGTGAAGAAGATGTAATGAACTAACATGTACTTGATGGTTTCTTGGTTTCTGCCTGGAAAAGTTTTTGGAGACATCACATTGCTATTTGGATCTCACAACTGTTTGCTTCAATTTAAAATGCATGGTGATATACTGATTGGTGAAAATATCAATACTGTTCAGGAAACAGCTTGGAGGTAAGCTTGGAAGTTCCTTGCAGGATGATCTTGGGGTCGACACTATTGGTGATCTCCTAAGTTTTACAGAGGAAAAGTTGCAAGAGTACTATGGAGTAAATACAGGGTAATTTGGTATATGCGTATGTTTTTGTTACTTTGCTATTATTTGATCGCATCTTAACTGATAGTAATTATAAGCGTATATTTTAGGATGTGATATCACATTTAAAGAGTTAAGAGTTATATTCCCGTTTAGCGTTCAGAGGTGATTTGACATTTTGGCTGATAGCAGGATAGCTGTGTTGAACATGTTACGCCATGCTATGCTGCATCCGGATATGTTCATTTGGTTTTTCTTGTATATCCTGTCCAGTATTTGATAAGCATTTGCCTTCATGCAGAACATGGTTGTGGAAGATTGCAAGGGGTATTAGTGGAGAGGAAGTTGAGGATCGTCTTCTACCAAAGAGTCATGGTTGTGGAAAGACATTTCCTGGCCCAAAAGCACTGAAAAATAATACCTCTGTAAGGATGATTACTCTGTCATGTTCCTTGTTCTCAAGTAAGTTAGTCACTTTTAGCTTCTTGAAAGACGTGCCCATTGAAGACGATATGGGTTTGCCAATGGCAAACCCAAGCATAAGCATGCTTCGGTTTATGATTTTTGTGGTATAGAATATATCATTTCAATTGTCACCTGATGTAGGAAGAATGTGATTTAATTGCATGCTTGACTTTCATGTGGTAAAGCAGCTTGCAAATTGTTGTGTTAGTGTATGCAACTTTCAAGTTTCTAAATCTTGTATGTGACTTGTGCACCTGAGTCCTGACACTGTCAACTACAGATTCTAAACTTAACAGAACAAGTTTGACACTCTGTCAGCTACAGAATATAAACTTGACAATGATAAAATCGGCGAAAATACAGAATATTAGCTTGGTAGTTCCGTAAACAAACTTGGCCTCGTGTGGCACTCTTGTAGACTAAACGAGATTGTTTGGGACTTTTTGATGCTCTCATCACTACTAGTGTGATGAGTGGCATGTGGAGTTACATTGTTGCTTTATAATGTGCACACTTTTGTTCACTGCCTGCGTCAGATACTGCATGCATTACTCATAAGTTAAATATATAGGTTCTTTGCAATAATTTAGGGAAGCATTTGTTAAAAATTTCGTACCCTGTTAATGAAATCAGTGTCGTGTTTTAGGTCAAGGGCTGGCTGGATCAACTTTGTGAAGAACTAAGCGAACGGATTCGGTCTGATTTGAACCAGAACAAGAGAATTGCTCAAACTCTAACTCTTCATGCCAGAGCATCTAAGGTACTCAGTGTAATTTACCTTCATCGTTAGAGCTTTGTAACGTTTGGTTTACTATGTATAGTTTGGGCTGAACGATTTCTGATAAAATGAACATGTATTTATTTGTCCAACTAATCGATTTTGCATTGTGCACCATCATCTTATCATGATGCTTTATCTGCAGGGAAATGGACACGATTCGGTGAAGAAATTTCCTTCTAAATCCTGTCCATTGCGCTATGGGACTGGAAAATTACAGGAAGATGCAATGAAGCTATTTGAATCTGGCCTTCATGATTTTTTAGATTCTCAGAACACTAAATGGAGCATAACATCTCTTTCTGTTATTGCAAGCAAGATATTTGATATACCAAGTGTATGTTTACAATAACTTTAAGATGCTTTAGCAATTTCAATAAAGTGTGATTGTATTTTTACGCTTAAAAAAAGAGTACCATGTTCCAAAGCAAGCATAGATTGTCATTGCGATATTTTCTGCTTACAAAGTTTCATATAACTTTTCCGGTTTCTTTTTTACTTGGAAGGTTTGCTGGTTTCGCATTCTGTAATCTCAAAATGAATAACAATCAATTCAAGAAAAATAAAAAAAAAAGAATCATTCCTAAAGCCATGCTTTACAATATCTGAAATTGTGTTGTCGAACTCCCATTAACATCTGTGCTATGAAGTTATTTTTTTTACTTTGTTGTTATTCATATGCAGGCAGGCCATGAGTAAAAGTACATATACATTCTTTTTAGTACTTCTTATTCCTTATTACTTTAGTCGGTTTCGGTTTATCAGGGAACAAGCTCAATCTTGAAATACATTAAAGGTCCGAATTCCACTGCAGCTCCTTCCATATCAGATTCTTCCTCCATACCTGAGGATCCATCTCCTGGTGATTTTACTTAGTTCAATTTTGTCTATTGTTTGTAATTGTTGTTTGCTCTTTACTGATCTGCCTACATGCTTCTATAGGCAATAATATGTATATGACGCGGATTCATGAAGAACAATGTGAACCATCTTTGTTCGAGAAAGAAGACGGTAATAGTGTTCCAGTGATTTCAGCCAAACAGTATCCAGCTAATGAAGAGAGAAGAACGTCAAAGAAGTTCTCTGAAGTTAAGGTCAGTTGATCTTTTTCTTCCTCTGTGGAGACTGTCAAAGTGACTTTAGGCTCCTTAGTATTACAAGTACATTTCAAAAGTGATAATTTATTTCTGTTTAAATCAAGAAACCACAAGCCCCCTATGGGTTGGTATTACTAAGGTTCCAGCACAGTACAGTAACCACAAACATACCCTTATTGAATCAAAATATTTGCTTAAACTGGATCCTCTCTCTGAAGTAACGTAGATGCTTAAATGTTTGAGTTGGCAGATGGTGAAACATCCCAGCATTTCGCCAGTTAGTGCTCTATATTGCTATTAGTAATGATTAAAACACAGCCTTTTTACACCCCATGCTACCTAGTTTGTAATGTCTTCATTTCATTGATTTCATTATTCGTGGCATTCACTTCTTTTCTATTAGTATTATAGAACATAGTTTCTTCTGTCCCTATACTCTGATGTTACAACCTTCAGGCTCAGCCCTAAATGCTAAGACTGAGCTCTATGTGGAATTCATCTGTCTATTTTTCCGTTCTCGTTTAGTTTTCATTACATGTAATCATGCACTCATCCAGAATGTTTTGTTACAACAGGGAACTCCCTCTATTTTGAAGTTTCTTTCCCGGGGTCAATCCACCGTCCACGAGAAAAGAAAATCTGATGGCCTTATTTGCAGTCAAGGTTTGGAGGACTACTTTCTACAGATGCACACCGTATTGATCATTATAGTAGTGATCACATTTCTTTGTTTGCTAAATACTGATATTGATGTTAGGTCCTGGAAGTTCTTCCGAAGCAAATAAAGCTGAAGAACATATACAAGCTGCGGATAGGAGCAATATCAACAGTGGTGGTGATCAGTCTACCAGTAACACATGGATGTTCAACATTGAAGATATCGATCCATCAGTAGTGGAGGAACTGCCACCGGAGATCCAGAGAGAAATACAGGGGTGGGTTCGTCCACCAAAGCAGGCCAGTACAAGCACAAAAAAGCGGGGTTCTACCATTTCTTCTTATTTCGCACCAAGGAATTAGTTTTGCTGATATGTTACCTCATAATGTACGACTGCAAACAGGCCTGCGTATCTGTAAATAACAAGTTTATCCGAGTGAAGGATTAAATCTGAACATACATGTGGAAATGGATAGTTTAGGACCAGGGATTGAGACTAAGACCGATACGTATTCAGGTTGATGCCTATGCGACTAATGCCAATGCCCTGCTTGGTCGGCGGAAAATTAGGAACGCAAGTTATGATGTAACAGAAGAATTAACATACTTTCTTTAAGGCGTGCTTTTTACACATAACATTACCGCGGATGAGATCATCCAACCAACAAAATTAGAACTCTTTATGTAAGAAAACAATGATGGAACTGAAGAATTATTTATACCCTTTAATCACTCTGCCCTTGACGCAGATGCTGGTAACAATTACAACATATTTTTTATCCAAAGCTATCAAAAGGTATGGAATTGTCCGACAAAAAAAATCAAAAGGTATCGAGGACGTGGTAACATCAATCGACCTTTAAATGACAATCTTCATTCCCATTGTAACTGAACTTTTTCCTCCCCCACTAATACATATTTCGTTTTCATCTTTGTGGAAAGAATTGAAGCTGCCATCTTGTTGTGTGTTAACATTGCCAAACCTGAGGTGAGGCGAGAGCTTAAATTCTATGTTCGGACTCAAGCGAAATGAAGGTCATTCTTGTACTTAGAGAAAGCTGGAAGCTCCAATGCATTCCTTGCAATGCTTCTGTCTTCATCGGTTATACTTAAATCTTCCAAAATATTATCCTGCAACAAAGCTTGCCTTTTTATTAGCCACTATAATTCCATGAGCTTCCACATAGAATTACAGCTATGTCGTATGATGAATTTCTATTTTATATGCTTCTTAATATCATAGGAACGCCTAGTTGCATGGAAAGAAGGATCCATAAAAGGTACAACAAACAATGACACAGAGAGGGACGCCATGTTTGGTCCATGACACACCAAAGAACGGCGGCAAGAAAGGCATTTCGACAGCTGGGGATCCCTTTTGGTTAACCTTTATAATTTGTATTTCCCATTTGAGAGATGCTACAGAGCCGACTCAAGCGTCCACCCGTTTTACGACTGTGTGCAGCATAAGGAAACATGCAGACGGAGTTTGGCACCAGCGTGGTAAGGATTAGGAAGGACTAACGGTGTTCACGTCAGAGGGTTGGTTTGCAGTTCGGTCGTATCACGGTCGGGCAAATACAGTCGGCTCTGTAGCATTTTTCTATCTATTAATTCAGATATTGTTCATCTCTGTAACTCAAATTATTATCTTATTGCAGAGTTATAATCTATAAACCACGACGTGTGACCTAACACTAGTAGATGAAAATACTGGAGTTGAATTCTTTGTTTGTAATCGAGTCTAGGAGACTAGGAGAAGGTCATTACCGTGCTTTCGAGCTTCCGGATATAACCAATCACAAGCAGCTTCACAGGCTCTGCCTTGATCGTGCCAGAGAAATCAATAAAATCTATGTGCTGCGAAAAAACAACCCCAAATCAGGACAAGAAAATTATGAACAACTGTAAAAAGTGTAAAGAATCTTATTATGTGCTAATCCATTAATGAATATTTTTAGATCACCAATGTTCACAAATTTTGTGGAAAATAAAACATTATCAACATGGAAACTTTCGACAACAGGCCTACCACATGATAATCATCAGAAATTGGAACGTTGGAACTCAAAAGATACGAACCATCACTCTTTCAACAGTCGTCTGCGAAAAGTCCCACCCAGTGGCAACAACCACCTTACAGAATCCATGCACTTTGAACTTGACCCAACCAAAAAATATTCCTGATATTTGGTCCGGAATAAATTCGTAGGTACAGTCATCTGTTTGCAAATAATGTCAGTAAGTAAAAATACTACATTACTTTAAGAAAAAACAAGGTACAGAGAATTCTAAAATTGACAGATTCTCGTGTCAATATCAAAGAGTGGTAGAAAGATATTTAACCTGAAATTACCATATGGAGGTTGTTTAAAATTGTATCGCCTATCTGAGCATTTGAGAACAGTGGTTCGATGAGCAAAGCACCTTGCATTCCTAACAAAAAGGCACATATCAACTTGACACAAAAATAATTAAATGACAGGAAAACATCAGTGATCAATGAGGAGGATTACGATCTTCAAATGGAGGAAGACCCCAAAGCTCAGGATAGAAGTCCAAGAGGGAATAGAGTACGGTGTCAGCAATTGAGTAATGTTGCCTTTGACTTTGGAGTGAAGGAACTGCAACCACCTTTGCCCCAGAAGCCTTGGCACCCTGAACTCCAACGCTAGGAAAAATATCGCCAGCAAAGAACGAAAAAGTGTAACTAAAATACAAAGTAGGTGATATTGGTTCGAGTGAAGTAAACAAGGATAAATGAAAAATAAAACACAAATTTCCCTTGATTATTTGAGTACCGTATACGGCATCCTACAAGTAGCAGCAAGGATATATGGTGATGGGTAGAACAAGGTAAAGAAGACTCAATTGTTGGAGTACTAGGCATTCATTCATCATGGATATGATAGAAAGAAATGAAAAGGCGTGATTAATCATTTGAACTTGCGAATTTCATAATTTAAAAAAATCACATGGCTAAAGAGTTATCTGAAATGTATGAATTATTCTAAGTAACACTCATTTGACATAGTAAAATGGGCGCAGTTATCCTATCTTTGGTTTTATTCCGCAAAACTTCATGATGTGAGGCCTTAAATTATGTGATTTTTGAGACCGAACCTGACAGCAGATATAAGAGATCCACTTAGAATATAGTCATTGTGGTATCTACTGAAAAATCAATCATCTAATTGATGTACCTTAAGATCACTCAAATCTATAACTTGCATAATAGTGGTGTTTCGTGCACTTACAGAGAATCTTCTATGACCAAGCATGACGATGGATTGACACCAAGTCCCTTTGCAGCCTCCAGAAATCTAGTGAAATATGATGTGGGATATATAATTAATAGCAAATAGTACTGTTCTAAACATAAGTTTACATGTTGTGACGATCGGTCATGGTAGGTGCAAAATCAATAGAAATTGGATGGGAAAAGCTCATAAGCTTGTGTCAGGTTGTGGCCATACACACGCTGCTAAAGACAAGTATTGAATGAAAAACAACACCATGCTTGCGCATTTAAAATTGCAAGAGGCAATAGATATTGGCAACTGAGGTTCAGTCAAGAATTATAAAGATACATACATGTCAGGGGCAGGTTTTCCATTAGGGACCTGATCTCCACCAAGAACAACAGAAAAACAGTCTCCCCAATCTGGAAACCAAGAAAAGCAGTTCTTAACAGACAACCAAATTATTCATTTTTAGTCATCTGACCCATGTTACTTAAGGATAAGCAAATATTTAGTTACGTAACACCATATTGTCAGAACTGTGTATCCTAGCAGAACAGTAGATAAATATTCACACGATACTTAACCAGAATAAATATGTAGTGTGGCAACATACGGCTTTTTATATCTTGAGTAAAAGGGTATCTCGTTTGCTTCAAAAGAGAGAGACCACAAGATCAAGTACCCCCATGATACGATGCAGGCTGAAGCAAATAGCCATACCTTCCAGTTTCTCAAGCTTATGATTAATATTTCGCCTGACGGAGTTTGAAGCAAGTGCGAGCGGCACTCCATGCTTGTGAAGATGCTTGACAAGCCTTTTCACTCCTGGGAGCGGTTTCGCCTTTTGCCACCTGGGGAGCAATGAAGCCGAGTGAAGCGACCAATGTACAAAATAAATGGGGGCGAATAAGTTAGTATGTCAAAATGTCAAATGGGAAATGAACCTTTTCAGGTACAACGGATGTATGGCCTCCGAGTACTCCTCGACGGTCAGCGGCAGCCCGTAATCTGCGATGATCCCGGTGGTAGACTCCTTGTACATCTGCCCCAACCTCTTCTCCTCCTTCTCCGGGTCAGGGACCTTGCCGTACGCCGCCAAGAATTCGTTCAGGATGTCCCTTGTCGCCCTCTCTGCACCAAGTCCAAGACACAAGACATGTCGCAATTTCACAAAGTCGATCGTCTCGTAAACCTTGCTGACTTCTCATAATCAACGCGATGCCAGCAAAACGAACCGGCCACAGGCGCAAATGTGCATCTATCTAACTGGTCCGTACAGAACCGCGCTAATGGAGCAGAGAGCTGTGACGGCGAGGCGCTCGGACTGAGTCTCGCGTACCTGTGTCGAGGAGGGGGCCGTCCACATCGAAGACCACGGCCACGGCGGAGACCTGGTGCGCCGCCGCCATGGGCGAGGCTGATGAGTGAGGAGGAGAAGGCGGAGCGCGGAGTGGATGGACGGGATGGGGAGGAAGGGGAAAGGCGGCGCGTGGGATTTAAAGGGCGGGAGGAGCGACCTCCCACTGGCAGCCGAGGCAAATGGTTTGCACACTCGGATGCCATTTGCCAAGGGGATGCGGTAGTTGGGCTGCGGACGGCGCGGCGCGGGTTCGATGCTTGGGTCCGCGCCTGCTCGTTGGCGTCGCCTCCTCCTGTTGGCCCGTGGGGCAGGGTCCACCGGCGAGGTGGTTTCCATTCCAATCCCGCAGCGTGGAAGCTTAGCACCAGGATGATCTCAACTCTCTGGGGTATATACGACCACTTAGTCAATGATCTGATTTCTGAACTCTGTGCTTTGAACATTGTTACAGAGGTTCCCAGGGAAATTGCTTGTCGGAAAATGACAGATGGGGCCTGAAACTTGCTGCTACTCCAAAGTTAGAGATTGGCTGCAATACGGGCCTCTTCGTTTCCCCTGACTCCAGAGTAATATTACCATTTAGAAGTATTAAATAAAGTCTAATTACAAAACCTTTTACAAATAGGGGCTAATTTTCAAGACGAATCTAACGAGCCTAATTAAGCTATGTTTCGTTACAGCGATGCTACAGTAACCATTTTTAATTATAGCTTACTTACAACATAATTACCTTCATTAGATTCGTCTCGCAAATTAGCACATGGTTCTGCAATTAGTTTTGTAATTAGACGTTAATTAGTACTTCTAAATGACAATATTTCAAGTGGCTAAAATCTTGGCTAAAAAAACAAACAGCCCCTGCAACTTCCTTTTGGGTGCGCGGTGAGGTGTTGTACTGTCACATGGCGGTTATCAGACAGGCAGTATAAACTATTGGAGCAACGAATATTACATGATCGATACCAGTTTATACTTTTAATCGCTCGCACAGTTGCGTAATATGCTGAATAACAGAATATGATTGAAGAAGATTTATTCCATTCAGAAATGTAGCAAGCCCATGTATTGTCCAATGGACTCCTCCCCTGCAGAGTCTGCCTCGTTCCCATGTCTACGTAATATTTTGTGAGGGTATATACGTCTATGCAATTTGAACGACGAAATGATGCCTAAAAACAAGTCACTTTTCGCCCTTTGTTGCCGCCAAAAAAAAGTCATAAAGGGCCGTGCAACAACGAATTAAGCCCGTCGTCGATCACATGACGGAGCACCCCTGCGCGTTCTCGTCGCTGAAGTAGTCGGTGGTCCGTGTGCCGGCGACGGCCGAGCTGACGCCGTACATCCGCGAGTCGTCGTACCCGTGCTTGTAGTAGTTGTACATGGACGTGGGCCCCGCGGCGGCGGCGCTCCCCTGCGCCATCCCCGCGCCGCCGAGCGCGTACATCTGC
>LAPY01001122.1:92953-115126 GCA_000970635.1 Eragrostis tef
TAGACAAAAGCAGGGGATGGCTTGCTCCGGATTTCGGAGCTGACTGACGTGTTGTTCACTTTTCTGCGTCGACTTAAACTAATCACCTCATTAGAATAAAGCAAAAGAGCAGGCACGGCAGTGGCCTTTCCCCCTTTTTCATTTTTCTAGGGTTCGTCGATCCCACTCGCACTGCATCCTGGCATGTGTCCATATTTTACCCAAAAAGTCCACGGATGCCCATCCAACTTTTTGGTCTTCTTTAAGCTTTTGGAACAATCTCAATGTGGGCGCATGTTTAGCTTGGGATTAGTTGTCCATGACTTATCATCAGAGCATGTGTGCTGATCCATCCTGCTCCCTTCTTTGCTCATCAGAGTACGTGAATTATGAGAAAGGACATCTTTATATGGACAATAAAGTGCAAATATTCAATGGCGTGAAAAATAACTAACCCAAATATTCCTATATGCAGTACCGTACCATTTCCGCGAAGCTGATCAAAGCATCGATTGCCAGGCTTATGCTTTCTTCTGAAATAATGAAGAGACCCATTCCGTTTGGGCTGGAGCATTAGGTTTCAAGTGTCAACGCGAACGTGACTTGTTTACTAAGAAACCGACGGACCTACTAAAAGAAAAATGCAAAGGCACCTTCCACGCTTTCCAATCCACTGATTACTTTTGTGACATAAAACAAACCAAAACGAGAATCTATCCCTTTTCTTTATCGTGGAAAGGGATAAGCTTTTGGCGTGCATTTGTGCCTTTGGCCCTATTAAAAATAGTAGCAGTAGCTTTTGATGCGGACGAAAGAAGAATTGCTTAGGTTGGAAAAGCCAAAACCACGTCACCTTTTCTTGTTAATCCAAAAGCGGTGCTTTAGGATTTTGCTCTTTGATTTGACAATCAACCAAAGGGGACAACCGAACTCCCTTGCCCCCCCCCCCCCCCCCCCCCAAGAGGGACAAACCTATCCCACAGATATTTCCCACGCTTGATAGATTCTGGGTGGATGAAGACATGATGTAGTACCTGCATACGACCAGGGTTTGCAAAATCATAAAAATCAAAATCGACAAAACCGGACCGGTTATCGACAAAATCGAGCGATAATCGATTTATGCTACAGTATGATTTTTATTGAAAATTGGTCATTTGATGAAACCGAACTGGACCGATAAGTCTGATTATGGCGATAATCGACATCTCAACGATTTTGAAAAACTTGCCTGCGACAAGACAGTCACGATGAGAAAAATTTTTATTTGAAAACAAAGAATTCATCAAGTCATAATGTGACAGTAATACTAGTTTCTTTGGTAGCTAGGCATTGGACATTAATTTTATTCAGTGTATTAACTTGTTGATGAAAGTAAATGGTACAAACGCATACTATTACATGATTTAGAAAGCACAAGTCCAAATGAGAAATGACATGTATTATACCTGCCCAGATTAAGTGGTGCTGATGATTAGATCCTTGTTGACGTGGTGGATGGTTGCACTTCCTCGCCGGAGTAACATGAAGTGTTATCCGTAGGAAGGTCGACCCGCCATCTCGTACGCAAACCCAGCAGCACAAACATTGATCCGGCAAGTCAGTAGTAGTGCACTCCGTACCGGCGAGGAGGTGCGTTTGGCACTCGTAAAAGAAGCAAGACGACGCTGTTTGCCTGTATTCCCCGAGTCGTGTCAAACGGGGCTCCCCGCTTTCCACCGGTGACGCGCCACTTTCTCCCGTTTCTCTCCAACCGTGGTCAGCATCACGGCGCCACTGCGTTTTTGATGAGCCGATGATGATGCGGGCAAGAGAACGTGGGCCAATAAATGGATCTCTCCACCACCGCCACCGGTACGGCGCGGCGCGCGTCGGAGGGAGCCCCTGGTCCCCCTTTTTCCTGCTCAGACTCCCTCCCTGCCTGTCCAGTCCGGCTGGCTCTGCTCTTTTCGCCGTGCGCGTCAGTCACCCGCAGGCGGCGAGATCAATGAACGAGCGAGTGAAATGAATGCGTGAATGCTGAGGGTGAGGGGAGCACATGGTCAACATCGATCTGGGACTGCCGCTCTGGTATGCTACGCAGCGGCGCGCTCTATCCGTGGTGCTGCGGTGTCGTGGTTACACGAGAATGGACTTCCAGTTTGTTTGCAACTCGTCTCCTCGAGTCCTGATTGGGCTGGCATCATGATCTCTGTCTGTATGGGCGGAGGAGGAACCAGAAAGCGTGTTCGTCCCAGCCCTTGCCCAAACGGGATGCATCCGCACCAAACCTCGCCTCCTCCCCAATGATTTGGTCGTGCACGACGTTTCCATCTATTGGCAGTACGTGCACTTTGATCCAAAAGAGGGGTCCTTGTGTAGTTGTGTACAGATGATGAATGGAGAAGAACATCAGACTAGAGTGGAGTTATGATCGGAGGAGTACCGGGGACCCCCGAGGCAAGGCAGGCATCGAGGCACGCCAGAAGAAGGCCCCAAGGGGACAGGATGCATAAATTCGCGGGATCAACGGAAATGCACGGCATGGTATGTCTCGGGGTCCGGCGTTTATCTTGTGTATAGATACGACTATTACGCGAACCCAAACGATAAAGTACGCTGATCATGGTGAAGTACGTTACACTTGCCGTTAACACCTCAAAAAAAGGAAAAAAAAAAAGGCTTCGAGGAGAGTAAAGAGGGAAAGCAGCCTCTGGCTGTGTTGCGGGTTAAAAATAGCCCAACGAAAGCTGCTGTTCCATTGCAGCCTCGACGGGCCAACAACTTGAACTCTCAAGGGATCACTACAGTGCAGTGCATTCTACAGTATTGAAACTATAAGATAGAAGCATGAGACCTTCGCTTGCAAGTGCAATTATCAACGCCGCGCGACCTTGCCCCCACGCACCATATGCAGCAGATAAGGTAAAAAGCACGAGGCATATAAGGAGTGCAATATTATACTAGAACATAGTACTACTAAAGCAGGCAATCCCCATATTCAGGAGTGCATCCGCCTTGTTAACTGGTTCAGGCCCACCAGAAAGCAACATAATCCTAACACAACTAATAGCTGCTACGCCAGCTCACATAAGATCATTCTTCTGCTTCAGCCGGTGTTCTGCATGCCGGCGGCGATGCCCTTCATGGTCAGGATGAGAGTGTCCTCCAGCCCCGGGGCGTACTCGCTTGTGGTGTTCAGCTTCACGAGATCCGCAGCTGGCTTCCCCGCGTCCATGATGTCCTTGGACAGGTGCGGCCGGGTGTTCACTTGGAAGCCAGGGTCCCTGATGCGCTTCAGCGTGTAGGCTTGGCAAACGTTCAGTGCGGTTATGTAGGAGTCACGGAGGCGCAGCCTCTGCTTCAAGTAAGGGTCGCCCTCCAGAAGGTCTTTGTGCCCAGCAACCTGAAATTCAGCAACCAAATTGCAGTTTTCATGAGAAAAGATACAGTGCTTGATGTGCAACTTGGTAGTAGTATCACATAATCTAAACCAAAATCTAGCACTGTGTCATGAATGCGTTATGGTACAGGAAACGTCACCTGTAGAAGAAGTTGCTTTGTTTCCTCGTAGTTGGATCTAAGACGCTCGCCAAATGACCACAAATCTTCAGAAACTAGCAGCTTGTCATACAGAGCAGCAATACCAGGATCACCTTTGGCAAACACCATCTCAACCAGGTCTATCGTAACCCTGAAGAAAGGCCACTCGTTGTACATCTCTTGAAGGGTTTTAAGATTTCGTATGTCCTTTTCTAAGACATGCTTGAATGCTGCGCGGAAACCAAGCCACACTGGTAGGTGGAACCGAGTCTGAGTCCAAGCAAAAATCCAAGGAATTGCACGAAGCGATTCGATGCCTCCACTTGGCTTTCTTTTTGATGGTCTACTTCCAATGTTCATCCTACCATATTCCAGCTCTGGTGTTGCCTGTTACAAAGAAAAACAACACCAAGATCGATCAGCACCACAGGGTAGTTACATAACAGTAGAAGTATCTTCTTTCAAACAGTATTAAATGTGAACTGAAACAGGACTAACTAAATGAATTCCCATGAAGATACAGTGCTTGATGTGCAGCGTGCTAGTAGTATCACCTAGTCTAAACGAAATTCTAGCACTGTGTCACGAATGCATTAAGGTGCAGGAAACGTCACCTGTAGAAGAAGTTGCTTTGTTTCTTCGTAGTTGGATCTAAGACGCTCGCCAAATGACCACAAATCTTCAGAAACTAGCAGCTTGTCATACAGAGCAGCTATACCAGGATCACCTTTGGCGAACACCATCTCAACCAGGTCTATGGTAACCCTGAAGAAAGGCCACTCGTTGTACATCTCTTGAAGGATTTTAAGATTCCGTATGTCCTTTTCTAAGACATGCTTGAATGCTGCGCGGAAACCAAGCCACACTGGTAGGTGGAACCGAGTCTGAGTCCAAGCAAAGATCCAAGGAATTGCACGCAGCGATTCGATGCCTCCACTTGGCTGTCTTTTAGATGGTCTACTTCCAATGTTCATCCTACCATATTCCAGCTCTGGTGTTGCCTGTTAGAAAGAAAAACAACACCAGGATCAGTTCTGCACCAACAGGGTAATTACATAACAGTAGAAGTATCTTCTTTCAAACAGTATTAAATGTGAACTGAAACAGGACTAAGTAAATGAATTCCCAATTATAGCAATCATAAGAGAAAAGAATCATGAACTGAGAATAAAGAAGAGTGCAGGTATGTAAAATTGAGAGACTGCAAAGAAAACACTTACAAGACGGAAATATTCAACAAAGCGTGGTTCTTCAAATACAATTGATCGGTATTCCTTTGTGGCAACCACAGCCATTTCATCCATCAACGCACGCCATTCTGGTTTTGGTGAAATCGGAGGATGCATGCCATGTTCAAGAGTAGCAGCTGTAAAACGTTGAAGCGTTCTAAAGCATAAATGCTCCTCTCCAAAGGATTGCTCAATGACTTCACCCTGAACAGTTACACGAAGGGATCCATGAATAGTTTCTGGAGGTTGTGACAGTATAGCAAGATGGGTAGGCCCCCCACCTCTTCCCACAGTCCCACCTCGTCCGTGAAACATAGTCAATTTGACCCCATGTAACTTAGCAACCTTAATGAGATCTTCTTGTGCTTTGTACAGTTGCCAAGCAGCAGAGAAACGACCAGCATCCTTACCCGAGTCTGAATACCCAATCATCACTTCCTGCTTGCCATTGATCCTGTTTCTGTACCACTCAACAGAGAACAGCCGGGCAAGAGCTGCTGGTGCTGCCTCAAGATCTGCCAGTTTTTCAAATAATGGCACAACTCTCAGTGGCTTTTTCACATGACATTCACGCTGCAAAAGCTCAACTACAAGAACATCTGAGGGAGCTGTTGCCATAGATATCACATATGCACCAAAGCTGTCTGAGGGAAGTTCTGATAACACATGGAATGTATCTAGAACTTCAGCAATCTCTTCTGATTTGGGAAGATCAGGTCCGAATAATGGCCTCTTTCCATTAAGTTCTGAGAGAAGCCATTCTTGGCGTTTCTCCTCTGGCCAATCACGATATGATCCAATTCCAAGATAATTGGTTATAGCATCCATAACATCAGTATGTCGGTCAGATTCTTGCCTGATATCAAGTTTAACAAGGGACAGCCCAAATGTAGACACTTGTCGTAAGAAATCAAGAAGGCTTCCATATGCAACAGAGCGATCACCACAGGCACAAAGGGATCTGTAACAGAGTTCAAGCGGTTCCAAGAACTGCAAAAGAAAAAAAAAATTATTACTCCATAAAGAAAAGAAGACATAAAATATTCCAAACAAATAGCTATGAAGATCCATCTTAGGGGAATTCCAATATTAACAGTACTAAAAGTGAAAATTCTAAGCAAATCTAATTTTAAATACCTGCTCAATATCAGTAAAGGTTGCTTCCTCAGGAATCTCAGAAAAGCCACTCGCTAATAAATGACGTGCTCGTTCACGCGTGTAGTAGAGTTTATCTCTGACATCACTCAGAACCACACGATAGGGTTCACTTGGGGGAACTTGTTTCCAGAACTCTGCATCCAAATAAAACCAAGGTCAGCATGTACCTTATTTCGCCTAATTGTCCGCATAAACGAGAAAAAAAACTAATGTAATAAAAACAGTATGGAAATGGCTACAAAGTATGTGAGTACTATCATGTCCATAGCTGCCTACAATTCCATGCTCAGTATCATAGGCCGCATGAAAATGGCATGAAATTATCTCAGAATAAACTTCCATGGTCCTTTAATTTTCCCAATTTTTATAGATTTTACTAAAGGCACATCTGATTCATAATGTTCAATTCATAGGGATTTTCAATGTTTTTAAGTTTTAGACCCTAAGGCACCTTGGGTTAGGACAACTTCAACAACTTTGCTTCATGGTTTGAAGTGTTAAATACTTCATGTAGAAGTCACTGTCAAACCAATGGTTTTGTGATATAAAATATCCTCTTATTTCTAATTTATGAGAATACATATAATCATAAGCGGTATGAAATGTAAACAGAAAAAACAACTAGCATGATGTACAAGAGCCAATAAATTTTATAGCCTGTGTGAAAGCGCAGGTTAACAACTAGTTTGGTCAAATATTTGGCAGCAGACGAGATACGCCTGTGTAAGAACCATGGGTATAAGATTATGTTAAAAAAAATCATGTTATCTGCACCTATATAGTGTTTTGTCGTGTCTTTCTTGGAGGAACGGTGTAACTGATCAGCCTTTGCACGCAGTTCATCACTGCAGCGCCACATAGATAACTGCAGGTGATCAAGGATCTTGTCAGTCTAACACATGAATACAATAGTTCATCAAATAATATTTCTTTTCATTCTTACCTCAAACATCAGATCCTCTATCTGGGCATTATACAAGTTAGCAGCCATCATCCTGGCCAACAGGCATACATCCCTAGTGACCTCTGGTGTGACTCTTGGATTCCCTGCAATGCACATCAATTTAGAACTATATTTGCACTTGTTTACTGCACGAAATTATATTTGCATGATTAACTTGTTAAGTTATAAAAAAATATGAAATTTTATCATGTACCATCACGGTCACCGCCCATCCAAGAAGAGAACTGAATAAGAGGGGCATTATAGGGCACCCGCTCATTTATGCCAATGTTCTTTAGAGCAGTGTCAACTCGCCGTAAGAACTTGGGTACACCCTTCCATATGGTCTCATGAAAATAACTCATGCCAGCACGCGTTTCATCCTGCGGAGTAGGAGGTGCCCTCCTGATTTCATCAGTTCTAAAGGCAGCTTGAATCTACAGGTAAGAAATGGTATAGGATATTAGAATAGTATAATTTTGATTTCTTTCCTGATTAGTAACTGTATACATGATACAACACTATACATTCAAGTTCCAAGAGTGAGGAAATTACTTCTCTTTGAAGTGCCTCATCAAGTTCCTGTTTCTCATCTGGAGTGATGTCCTTTGCATAAAGTTGAGTCAAACAGTTTCTTATCCTGCACAACAAAAGGTGAGGAATCTAGATCAGTGACAAAGCAGTTACATATGACACATACTTACGAATCGACATGGTTTTGTATACTGTTGCTGCTTTTAAATGTTAGATCTATCACAGGTGCACACAAAAGAAAGCATTGGGTTTTATAAGGAAGAATGCACAAGTCAATAAGAGCAACTACATTCCTCTCATGCATCATGCACAAAAAATGAACTTTGTTAAAAGTTTTATGCATAGAATTCCACAGGTGAAAACTAACCTGCCATGCTTTTGGAGCAATGACCTCCGGACGGACTGAGTCGGATGTGCAGTCAGGACAAGGTCGACGGTTTGATTCTTGAGAGCATCGAATACCTCCATAGGGGACTTCTTAAGCTGATGGACAAGCCTCTTTAAGGTCTCCTCAATGTCTGATTCAGTTGTAGCAGAGTTTTCATCAGCAAAGTCACCCTTCTTCAGTTTGATCCTTCTGCGGTATGCAATTTGGACCTCCTCAGCCAAATTTGCCAGGATAAGCATGTGTGAGAATGACTTGGTCATGACAATTGAGTCTCCAGGATCCAAGTTAGTCAACACATTTCCAATCTCATCCAGCTTTCTGGGGTCAAGCTTACTTTCATACTCAGCAGCTAGCTCATAACATTCTTGAACCTAGTTAAAATAAGATTTAAGCATTGCAGAAAAAAAATGAATCATTATTGAATGTAGAGTGATTTGAAAAACAAACTGTAAATCCTGTATAATGATTTAGGTAAGACGGGAATGAGAAAAATAAATCAACGCATACATCAAACATTAATTCAACAAGACTGGAAGGGCTTACTGGCGATACAATATAATCATGTCAAATAGCATGACTGGATGCATAAAGAAAAGCCTTTTTAATCCTAGTAGCATGTTCATATATGGAAAAGGCGATTTATAAACTAGGAGTACCACATATCAGCAATAAAAAATTGTTAAATGGCACATAAAGGTCCTATATACAGCGCAAGTGCTTCACACATCATGGCAACTCCACTAGTACTGAAAATCAGGACAATGTACCATCGCAAAGACTAAATGACGGATGGAAAGGCATGAATTACATAAACAGAGAAGAAAGGGTTGAAGTCCCAATACCACTACGGTTTGTTAAACACAACGATTATTTCCAGCATTAGAGTGCAAGGAAAAATCACATGCAAAGAACAACATTAGGGAATTGAATCCACGAGGACAAATTTCCATATCTGCATTTTCCACTACAGCAATCCGTGCAGGTCAAACATAAAAGGTAATAAACCTATTCAGAGGGAAGCCGTAGCATCTACCACCTAAATCAACAATCTGTACTGAAAAGAAAGAAACAAAATAGCAGCACGGCAAGAATCGATTAAAGCGAAGTACCGTCTCCCGGATGTCTGCGCCGTGAAGGTCCTGGAGGATGTCAAGGAATCGGTCGAGCAGCAACGCATCGTACTCCACCAGCTTGTCGTCGTCGGAGAGAACCTAGTTAAAATAAGATTTAAGCATTGCAGAAAAAAAATGAATCATTATTGAATGTAGAGTGATTTGAAAAACAAACTGTAAATCCTGTATAATGATTTAGGTAAGACGGGAATGAGAAAAATAAATCAACGCATACATCAAACATTAATTCAACAAGACTGGAAGGGCTTACTGGCGATACAATATAATCATGTCAAATAGCATGACTGGATGCATAAAGAAAAGCCTTTTTAATCCTAGTAGCATGTTCATATATGGAAAAGGCGATTTATAAACTAGGAGTACCACATATCAGCAATAAAAAATTGTTAAATGGCACATAAAGGTCCTATATACAGCGCAAGTGCTTCACACATCATGGCAACTCCACTAGTACTGAAAATCAGGACAATGTACCATCGCAAAGACTAAATGACGGATGGAAAGGCATGAATTACATAAACAGAGAAGAAAGGGTTGAAGTCCCAATACCACTACGGTTTGTTAAACACAACGATTATTTCCAGCATTAGAGTGCAAGGAAAAATCACATGCAAAGAACAACATTAGGGAATTGAATCCACGAGGACAAATTTCCATATCTGCATTTTCCACTACAGCAATCCGTGCAGGTCAAACATAAAAGGTAATAAACCTATTCAGAGGGAAGCCGTAGCATCTACCACCTAAATCAACAATCTGTACTGAAAAGAAAGAAACAAAATAGCAGCACGGCAAGAATCGATTAAAGCGAAGTACCGTCTCCCGGATGTCTGCGCCGTGAAGGTCCTGGAGGATGTCAAGGAATCGGTCGAGCAGCAACGCATCGTACTCCACCAGCTTGTCGTCGTCGGAGAGCTTCTTGGGGGCCAGCAGCCGTAGCTGCGCGTCGATGGATGTCGCCTTGTCCACCGCATTGCGCGCCATATCTTCGCTTCCCCCAAAACCCTTCCCTTTCCCTTCTCGCCCCCCTGCAACAGGAAATAAACAGATCAGAAATCCGCAATTTCGCTCTGAAGAAAACCCCTCACAAATCCATGGAAACGATGATCTCGCCTTCAATCCCGCGAATTTTGTCAAGTTGTTCGGCGACAAAAGGATCTTCCAAGTCCCAATCACGGAGATTCTAAGAAAGAAGGGATTTTTATTAAATGCACAAAGGGTACGAGACCCACACGGATCACCCAATGTACAACTACGAACTGTACTCGACGAAGGACGGGCGCCTAAAAAGGATCTGGGAAACAACCTACTGGATATCGGGGAGGAAAGAAAAGAAAATCACCTCTCCTGGAACAAGTGGAGTCCGTTCCGGGTGAGGCCAAGACGGGGAAGAGATCAACACGAGAAAAAAACGCCGCTTGATGCTTTTGCAGGGGTTCTTGATTGAGAGAGGACACAGGCGCCTCTTCTCTCTGGTGTGATAGGCTATTTATAGGACGGGACGGAACGGGACTGTCGCAGGCTAGATTCGTATATGCTCCAATGCGGATGGAGGTGGTGAGAACCCAGTGGCAGGGGCCTATGTGGTGCGCACTGCGCAGTATTAGCCCCGTTGGGAGCAGGAGTCTTGTAGAACTAATACTGCGCACTGCGCAGTATTAGTTCTTATTAAAACGTGCATTGCAAGCATTTCCATTTACTTGATGTCCTTCATAAAGTTTCCAAAGTGGGCTATAGATGCCATCAATCAACAAATGTCTCATTGTTTTTGGGATAATTATGAGGGTCATCATGCTTACCATCTGGCCAATTGGGAAAGTATATGTATGACTAAGGAAACCGGAGGTTGGGGGGTTCCAAATCTCAGAGACCTTAATATTTGCCTTCTGGTCTCATGGATTAGGAGATATAGTTTAGATAAACGTAAGCTCTGGAAGCAGGTGGTTGACCATATGTATAATAGATGCTTGCCAAACATTTTATCTTGCCCTCTCAATAACGGGGAAAATGTTTTCGTTAGGGGGTTTGCCGCAAGTGTACAGAGGTGGGAGCGGAGGGGAAGGTTGCCTGACTATTTGTTGTTAGATCGAGATCGGACGGACAGAAATGCTTGTTTGCACCATTGCATGCAAAGTCCCATTTGCACTAGAATTTTCCCCCTCAATAACACATCTCCTTTCTGGAGGGGAATACTTTGGGCGGGAAAAGCAACCAAGTTTGGCTATAACTGGCTGGTTGGGGATGGTAAGAAAATAAAGTTTTGGGAAGATTGTTGGTTTGGCAATACCAGTTTAGCTATAGTTTATTGGGATCTGTATGTTATTGTCAATGAAAAATCAACAGTCATTGCTGATCTATGGGATGGAAATGACTTAAAATGTACTTTTAGGAGATGTGTAGATCAAAGGCTGATGAACATGTGGGAGGAGGTTTGCCAGATAGCGAGTTCAATAACTTTCTCTAGTGAGGAAGACTCTCTAATCTGGAAACTAACCTCAAATGGCGTGTATAACACACAGTCCCTGTATAAAGTCATCAATTTCAGGGGTGTGGCCCCGGTGTATTTACCTAGCTTATGGCATATCCATGTTCCTCCTAGAATCCATGTGTTTTTGTGGCTGCTGTCCAAAAACAAGATTTTAACTAGAGATAACCTTAGTAAAAAACAAAAAGTGGAGGACAAGAGATGTCTGTTTTGCAATGAGTTAGAATCAGGGAATCACTTATTTTTTGAGTGCGTGGTTGCAAAACAAGTATGGACTGAAGTTTCTGCCATATTAGGAACTAATGTTGGAGCTTCTTATGTTAATACTGCTACTTTCTGGTTAAGTAGTAAAAACATTCTGCTCTGAACACCATTAGTTCTGCTGTTTTATGGAGTATCTGGAAACTCAGGAACTCTTTGTGTTTTCGTGATACACAGTGGTCAGGTCTCCAGCAGGTTTGGAACCTTGCACTGGTAATGCTACAGAACTGGAAGGTATTGTACCCAGCCTCAAGTGAGGCAGAAGTGGATCGTTTCGTCTGTTTCCTGAAGCGCAAAAATGAAAGAGACGATCAGATTGCCGGGCCCTGCGAGCTCAGCATGATAGCTGGGCAGAGGAGGGGCTCCATGATGAGTTTGAGCGTGGATGACAAGAGGAAGTGAATGGAACTCTTGTGGAGTCAAAGAACTGCATTGAAAATTCAAGTGTAATAGGCTAGTTTGTGTAAGTTTGAGTTGCAAACTGAGTGTGGTGGAGCTGATGTAACGAGCTGTTTTGAACTGCGGTACACTTGAGCGATTTTGGTCCGTCATTTTGATGAGACCGGGGAATAAAAGCCCCTTTAACTCTAAAAAAAATTATAGATCACCTTAGATTTTTAAAATTAGGAAACCTATAAAATTCCCGCGCTTTTTTTTCTAATAAATTCAACATTGGAGAACATCTTAAAATGTATATCACTTGTCTGTGATAAAAAAAAACATATAACCTCATGAAGGGTTGGTTGGTTGCTTCGAGCTAGTAGTGAGGGTTTAGTATCTTGAACGACGATATGAACATTAAATTATAATAGTGTCTTTAAATATTGTTTTTGATATTATGTTGTATGTGTTACATTGTGAAAAACTATTATGCCTACTGTAGGCATTATACGGAATAAGGTCACAATTAAAAATGTAGAGCAACTAAGTTTAAAATATTGTGAGGTAGCTTAAAAGAAGGTATATTAGACGTGGAGGAAAATGGTTTGGGCTAATCTTGTTCTATTTCAATATTTTTTTTTTGAAAAAGAAAACTCAGGTTATGCAAGGCATTCATCACCATGTTTTTTATACCCGTTACATTTCCGGAATTTCTATAACCATAAACGTGAATGAAACACTTTACTGCGAATATGGATAAACCATTTCAACAAATGCTCTTATCTGTATCGATTCATTTCCATTTATTAGGAATAATTTAGGCCGCAGTATTTCTTCCACCCCGTGGCATAATCCAAAGCATATCCGCAACATGATAACATTGGGGTACTTTCCAAGATTCTTGACATGCTTGATGTCTATTTTTTCTTCAGTAAAGGGAAGTCATTAGAGCGAAGTTTTTGTATCAATCATGTGCCACGAATCCTTGGCGAAGGGAAATTGCCGGTCGTGCTTTGGCTCCAAAAATATTTATCTCGAGCAGATAGAGTATATCCAGAAACGTTTGACCCGAGACGAACGGGCGCGTGGAACCGTTTAGCAGCCCCTAGCCCCTTAGGTAAACAGTAGCAACGACCAGTATGCTTTGGCTCCAAAAGAGTTTGTCCCGAGCGGACATAATAACAAGAAGAGATACCAGTTGATCCTACATTATTTTGACCATGTTTCTTTTCCACCTAAATTATATAGTCAGCTAAGTCTGTAAAGAGTAGTTTATTAGATTATGATAATCTGACAAGTAATTGTTATAATCTGAGACTTGTTTGGGCTTATGAATTATATAAGATATACTACTATATACTACTTGTGTGTGAAATTGCTGGACCTGACAAACAAGGCGAATGGATAGAAAGAAAGTAATGTTTTTCACTTGTGTTATATTCGACACACAAAGTAATCATGTTTGTGTCCATGATCATGGTCTCCCTAATCTGACGTTTCGACTGTACAATCTTTCAAAAGTGTGTTTCGACTGTACAGAAATGATGCATCAGATAGGAATTGATTGCTCAATCATGTGGACCTCCTCAACCACCCGCGGGTAAACTTTCATCCAAACCCACCAAGCACTTCCCAATATAGGATAAATCTAAAAAAAAGGCAGGAAATAATATGTAATTTGTTTGATAAGTGCAGAAAACATTTACAAACAGGTCGATGGATCCATGCAAAGAAAAATAAGGCATTGTTTTGCTCAGCTGAACATTACATGCTACAGCATTGTTTGCTCGAAGCACAAGCTGTGATAACTACGCATACCCAGTAAAAAGGGATAATGACAGTATCTGACGTGAGGCCACAGGCCAGTAAAAGAGTGCTACCAAAGAAAACGGTAATAGGAGAAGGGACTGATTAGCACGGAGCATAAATCAATCATTGCAGAAGGCAAGTGGAGTGAGAATAAAGTACCTAAAACCCATTCATTTTCCATTCTACCATTCTGTACAATGGTTTGGAAAATGACTCCGTTAATGGTACATTGGAGCCATCCTGCTATACATGAATCTAGAGCTACAGAAATAGCCAAAGGCTTAAATACACAACATATCATGCTTCATATGCAAATTGATTCTCAGCTTTGCACCAACTGCCTTTCATGGAAGATCTCTCCAAGTTGCTGATACAAGTATTTTTGCTCCTCATACGTTAGGTTTCTTATAATCTGAATGACAAAAGGTAGACACGCGTTAGAAACCACTTAAGATAATACTCCAGGGGAACCCTGGGGTATCAAATATGATTCGCAAAAAAAAAAAGAAGATAATATCAGATATCAAAGTATGATCCTCACCTGATCCAAGATTATTTCAACAGAGAAATTCTGGGGTGCAATGAATGATTGGTGGTATATGTATGCAAACACTGCCATAACCATCTGGAAAAAAGCACAAGGAAAAGTTCTGAGCACAGCGTAAAGACAAAAATATTAAAGCATGAGGTTTCTTCAACTTGACATGGGAAAGTTTTCATGGACAGTTTTGTTCTGCAAATTTCCTGTCCCTTCATTCATTTTTTTAGAGAGAAATACCCCAGCGGATGCCCCTAAAGTGGAAGTAGGTGCGGCACCCGGGGTCAAAGGCACCCTCCCAGCCGGTGGACTAACCACCACGCGGTGAGCCATTGAGCGCCTTGCTGAGCTACACCGTAAAGACAAAAAATATTAAAGCATGAGGTTGCTTCAACTTGACATGGGAAAGTTTCCATGGACAATTTTGTTCTGCAAATTTCCAGCCCCTTCATTCCTCTTTTTTAGAATGAAATACCGAGGGGAGCCCCCTAAAGCGGAAGTAGGTGCAGCACCCGGGGTCAAACCCGGGTGGGCACCCTCCCAGCCGGTGGACAAAAGGGACTAGTATTTATGTTCATGCCGAAACAAAAACGACAACACAAAGACATGTTTGATAGAAAAGGTGAAACGCAAATGCACTCAAATTAACCTTTCCAACCAAGACAAAGTTCCTCCCAAAGAATTTTATTAGTTCAAAGCCATGGCAAAGAGAAAAGAGCATAACATTTCAGTTAATGGAATAAGTAAAATGAGGTTGCTACTCCTGCCACCATTTGGTTTGAATGATTGCTTTATAGCTGATGATGTATACTAACCACAGCCTAAAAGCCCTCCTCCTACTTATATTGACAGAATGAGAATGCTAAATGCATAGGCCAGAAACATTTCCCTATAGGTCTACTGGCATAACTTACTTGACAATCCATTCTGTCCGTAATTCCACCATGCCCAGGAATGCTGTCACCAAAATCCTACACAAAATAAAAATATATATGCATCAATTGAAGAGGAATAAATAAATCTCTTTCATCAATTAAACTAATCTTAAAAATAGTAAAAAATGGGGCAGTATATACCTTTATTTTAAAGGCCCTTTTGAAGCCACTCGCGAAAAACCCTCCAAATGGTGCTATTATGGATGCAAACAAACCTAGGGCTAAAGCATGCCATTGAACAGGCAAAAGGGCAACTTCTTTCCATGGGAACTGTCAGGAGATATGATCTGATCAGAGACAGTTCAATAAACATTTGAAAAAAGAAAAACAGTAGAAAGACACCGCAGAACCAATGACAAACAATAAACTAATGATCAGTTATCGTGAGGAAGTAATGTCCAATCATAATGATGCGAAGATATTGAGATAGGAAAGGTGATAAAACAAATTTGAGCTGCTGATTCAATGGATCAATGCAGGGACATGATTATGGTTGTTTGGCCGCTGGGTAGTGGTGACCTTGACTTCAGAAATAAGGGAATAAAAAGAACAAAGAATTGTTTAAATACTACTCATGGGCTTAGTACTCTGCGCATGTATGTCATGCATCACGTAAAGCCCGCGCTGTTATCCAGTGGTCTGGTCATTTGGTCAACTTCCTCCTCTCCCACAGTTTGGCAAAGGAAGGAAAACAGCAACCACACGGTGTTTTGTTCTACTTCTAATTGCATGTGATCAATTAATCACAAGATACAAATGGGTATCTTTTAAACCAAGTATGCAACTTGTAAGCTGTTTAACCGACCAGCACTAAACATGACAAAATTAACAAAAAGAAATAAATAATGGGTGTACTTTGATCCAAGATATGATCATGTTAGAGGTCATTGATGGAGATGGTGTGTTATATTTTTTAAACTCTATGTCTGAATATTCTTTCAGCTAATTCAAATGGAGATTGAACTCACTTCCTTCTCAGATTCTTCTTTTTGAGTTTAATACACATCAGGAATCAGTCGTTTCCACAGCAATGAGCTACAGTTCAACTAGAATCCTATATACTTTCATATCAAGAAAACAAAATAAAGTGCCTTTCAGGACAAACAACTCTTGATACGGAGAAAAACTTTGATGATATTGGCATCAATTGTGAAACAACATTAAGTCAATATTAGCTATAATGTTCAAGGAACATATACAATAATTTAAAGACAACTTCTATGACAGGGAACTGGAACGATGTCATCCTAGAGTATAAGAAAACAAATATGTATTCCTCACCCATTGTGGCACCCATTCGCCCAAAGAGTAATGTTCTGGCTTAAACATAGGACCAGGATCACAATAAAGCCACCCTGTCGACAGATCCTGAAATTACAAGAATGAAATATTTAAGAACACAGTAGCAATTTGGCTATAAAAGAAGTAAGAGATTCTGAAGGAAATGTATATCACCTTTCTTGGACATGTCAACCATTGGAAACGCCCCATTACATTTGCTAACTGCCCACAGAAAGAAAAAAGGTTAAGTGAACAACATACATATATATAAAAAAATAAGTACTTCGGATTTAGTGAGTGAAGGAATTAACCAGGTTACTATTTTAAAAAGGGAATACAGTCCATTAAAGGTTGCAAATAAATTAAAATGTTGCTACCAAAATGATCCTGCTAGAAATGTTAACAATATCTCACCACAAAAGCAGAGATGATAGTTGTCACTGATGCACCAATAAAACCTTCCCAAGTTTTCTTTGGAGATAACTTGATCAATGGCGTTCTCCCAAGAAAGAACCCAAATAAATAAGCAGCAATATCATTGATCACAATGAGTGAAGCAGGCAAGAGAAACCTGAGTAAACATAATGTTGTTGTTGTATCAAGTTTGTTTAGTATAAATATGAATAAAACATGATCAATTTAAATAAATCGGACACACATCTTCAACAAAATATGTTTAGTGATGTGTGTCATTGACGTAAAAAGAATAATCCAAACTCAAACAAGGAAAAATATACCTTCCGAGACAAAGTATATTACGAAAGAAAATAGCAAGGCTGTCATGCAAGGCACTATATAACAATGTAAGATATTCAACCGTTCTTTCCAATGTAATGACTAATTTGGGAGATTTAAGATCTAGTTTTACTACGACAAAAACTCACAAAGGTCAATAGACCAAACTGGACGATGTTACCACAGTTGTTGAAGTAACTAATGACTGTAAATCCTGTAACGAGCAACGCACATGGTGTCATATAATGGACATGTGTGAACATCCTAGGTAGTTTAGAGGTTCTGGATTTCTATCCTTTTCATAGTTGTACAAGAAAAAAAAAGGAAGAATGAAAGCTGTCCAACGAATCCTAAATTTTGAGGTTCCGGATCAGAAGGTCCCTTTTCGGGAAATACACCTAGCTCAGTATGCTGGAAGTGTTCGTGTACGGACACCAAAGTTCGAGACACTTTCAATTCGGGTTTGAGACACCAAAGTTCTTATTGCAATGCCATCTAGTTCCTCCTAGGAAGGTTAGGCTTCTTTTTCCTTTTCTTTTTGAAGGTTCCTTCTTTCAAAGACAAGGAAAACTTCAACATATCGATAGCTATACCAAATAAATACACATCTTCTATCCAAACTGAATAAAGAGGGGTAAACATTTGATGTATCTCAGTAAGTTGAAACTTCAAACAAGAAATAGTACATACCAGAAAATTCCTTCAAATATATTTGCCACAGTGAAAGAGGACTGTGCAAAAACGGTTAAAAGTATCATGTGCGTCCAGGCATACTGTTTGAATTGATACTTGTATGTCTTTTTCTTCAGAGTCAAAATAAACCATACAAACCCTGGATCAAAGGAGCTATATATAAATTACCATTTCACCAAATGAGAACACAAATTTGTGATAAGTGGATTATCAAGCACGACTGTTTATTGAGCAATGTGTGGAGTTATGTAATGAAAACACTTCCAATTAAACTAGTATATAATAAGTAATATATATGACTGGTTCACATAGGCAGGCAGGCACCATAAAAACGTTGAGATATGAAAAAAATTCAAACACTAATGCCTAATGTCCATCCAAAATAATTGAGATGAATTTAAATGTTCAATAATCAATAATCAGCATTAATGAATAGAACATTGCAAACCCTTCCATTGAAAGTTTGTATGGATAGTATTTATTGCCAAGGTTGAGTTTCCACTTTAAACCACCAAAAAGTTTATAAACAAACATTGACTGGATAAGTCTGACTACAGAGTAACATTGACTGGATAAGTCTGACTACAGAGTAACATTGAATTAACAATAGGATTCCTTCAACTAAACTCTAGCATACCAGACCATATATGTTATACTAGCATATAGCCTTCTCGGATAAGCTATTTAAATTTGGATCACAATACAAAAATAGAATCATGTCAAAAGATTTAAATACAGAACAAAGTTTTCTAATGCAGTTACCATAGAAAATAATTGCACATTGCAAAAGATAGTGATCCTACCTGCAATATAAAGAAAATAGCAAATAAACATCTGATACTTTATCAGCCCCCCGACAACCTTATACAACAAATGATCTGAAGTTACTGTATTAACAAGCTGCCGGCTAAGAAAACGCCCATATGTGAAAAGCATCGCTGTGAAAAAGAAGTGCCTGCAATGAAATAAACGCTTCTGCATGAAGATCAGAAGAAGAAAAATACTGTTGAAAAACACTGCATTATGCCAGCAGTGAGATCGTCGATTTCTGGTTTAGACTCAGTAAAATCATAATAATCCTAAGCTTACCAATTCAGCAGCCTGAACCCTGGCAGTTGC
Organism: Eragrostis tef; assembly: GCA_000970635.1. NCBI lineage: Eukaryota > Viridiplantae > Streptophyta > Magnoliopsida > Poales > Poaceae > Eragrostis > Eragrostis tef. The sequence goes on from LAPY01001122.1 coordinate 112,077, forward strand.
TTGTCTTCACTGGATTTTCTGAGTAAGTTAAAAAGCTCTCTTGCCATGTATATTTGTATAACCACCACCATGGCCCAGATATAAAGATGACCCATATAAACAATCAAGACAAAGCCTCCAATCATCCAGACCGTAGAATAAGTACGAATAAGCATGGATTTATACTTGTTCTGATCATTGACAAGTAATGGCTGTCCATTAGCTTTGTTGCCATCTGCGTTGACCTGAAGAAAATGATCACATTAACTCTGAAAGAACACCCGAAACAGGCTGCTGTTCTACCTTTGCACCATGGTACCATGTAAGTATTCAGCAAAAAGTACATGCAAATTATTATGCACATTACAATACATGCGGACATAGTACATAGCTTTTTATTTGCTAAAATACAAAAAGAAAACAAGAATGTAGCAAGGATTAAAAACTATGTCATATGATGTAACAACTAACCTCAGGAGGTTGCCGCCGACGTCTGACACGCCCTACATGAGAAGGAGAAGCGTCACCTTGGCTAGTATCCTTTTGCATGTCTGCCACTCAATCTGGAATCACAACAGTCAACCAGAACAGATTGAATTGCAACATGGATATGAAGAGAATGGCATCTCCGCCACTCAATACTAATTGTTGTGCTAAATTTTGATGGTTAACTGAGCTGAACATCAGGCAAAACTCATTTTTAACGATATACGATAAGATGCCATCCAGGGGCAGACTTCAACATGGCTCCAACAATTTGGGAAAATAACTAACTGCAACCTGTACTACCTAAATGCAAGCAAATGCACGAAACTTGGATCCCAGAAAGAGCTGTTCGAATTTGAGCGGACAAAGCTATCTAACGAATCCCGGCCACCCGTTCAAGCAAGTTAGGGTTCCTTACCGGTGACTAGGAGCTGGGCGTTCCAGCGAAGGAGACCCTGACGGAGCCGTGCCCGGCGGCGGGCCAAGTGATCGGCGGCCTCCCTCCCCGCGGAATGGGAGAAGCGAAGGGGATTGGCTAGGGGCTTAGGGCTGGCGAGGGGCGGGCGAGTATTTTTGCCAGTATTGTTTTCCCGCACCCTACACTTAGCCGAATTTTTATTCCTGTGGCAAGGGAAGAGCCTAGCAGCCGCCCGAGGTGTACAACGCTGTCGCTAATGATCCGTCCACGCAACAAACAAGCACATCGCTCTCGCGATTATTAGTTGCCGCTCGCAACCGCTCATCCACGAGCCGCCCCCAAATCATCCCGATTGCTAGTCAAGCCATTGCTCCAACCAACGAAATTCGACGGGTGGACAGGACAGCTACCAGTCGCAGGCAACGAGATATTCCCCCGAACCAGCAAACTCCGGCGACGGCGGCAACCCCGCGATTAAGGTTCGTCGGAAAATAAAAACATCACGGCGAACTAATTTCTCCGCACGGAACCAATATCCAGAGCAAACTGCTAAAACATACCACAGCGAAACATTTTGTACTGCAAGCTTTGGGGTCGTGGTATATGCTCAGTGGGAGAGAGAAGTACCTCGAGGTAGCGCCGGCAGCGGCGGTCTCCGGCGAGGTCCGGAGTCCGCCGGAAAACTCGACTGCCCACGGAAAGGTGGAAGGCGCGCGGCGAGCGTGGAGTAGGATTTGGGGAGAGGAGAGCCCCCACCTCGGGCCTTCTCCCTCGTGCTTTTCGCCGAGCTGGGGGGGGGGGAATTCCTTGCTGCTTGTAATTGGTTTGCTGATTGCAGCCCAGCTGGAGAAGGCAAAGCTCTTGTTGTGGGAGTCGGGAGAACGGTGTGGAACAAAAACGGATGGCAGGAAATGGAAGTGCATCAAATCAAATCTTCCAATTGCCAGATCAGGGGCCCAATTCTCTGTTGAAAAGATTCGTACGGGTGTGTCTTTTGTACTCGGACTGATCAATTTTGACTCTTTATTATTGTTCTGTGTGCTACTACAATCGTCCTGTTGTGACTTGTGAGAAGAGAAATGTTCCCCAGCTCCCGGTAGATTGAGGGGGAGTTCGTTTCTTTGGTTAGCAAGTTGGTTTTGATAAAATCGAGCCTTATATCGTACTGGCGATTTTCTCACAAAACCAACCCGCTCATTGTTTTCCAAACACTGATTGGAAGGAGCCTCTCAGGGCTCTCCGTTCGTTGATTGCGATGACGACTGCGCAGCCGCTCGGCCACACGGTTGACCGCTGTACATCAGCGCAGTCGTTATCGCGTACTACCACGTGTTGCACAAGCATAGAGTACTGGAACCATCCCCCTCGCTCCCCGAAATTTCACAAACGTGAAACTCAAGCTGGTCCTCCGCTGGCGCGCTCATGATTCGCAGTCTCGTTTTCGTCAACTCAGAAGTAACACGATGCAAATCATGCAATCATGCGAAACCTTGCAAGCTTTTGTACGCTAACACCTAGTACTGCTGTATTGGACCCTTTTTATACCCCGCCTGTAAACAAACTCAAAGCTTTGTACGCAAACACATGGCAGACACACACTCTCGGCCACATGCACATCTCAAAAGCATGGCGTCGAGGGGTGCTTAAGGAAAGTCCCCAACAACTGATGCTGCTTCCATTCTCTGCTTTCGGTTGGAAGTGGCGCGGGAATATGTCGCGGCCAGTGGCCAGCAGCGACGCCGGTACACCAGGGAATGCGATGCGGGAATCGAATCGATTCTCGTTTCGTCAGCGGCGCACGAGCGGAGCGGGCTCCTCCTTGCTTTTACGCGAGGCCGCCACCTTTTTTTTTAAGGAACGCGAGGCCACCACCTTGGGAAGCTTACTTGTAGCGCGCGGGTGGCACGGCCCACGGCGGCCCGTCAACCGCCGCCGCGCACCCAGCCGCCGCAGCCGCGCCTCGCTGCTTCGCGTCGAACTCCGTCCCCGCCGCGCGCTGTTGCTCCACGGCAGCCCGAAACAATTGTTCCGGCAGCCGGAACAATTAATCCGGCGGCCGGAACAATTTTTCTGCCGACCAGAACAATTTTTTCGACGGGCAGAACAAATTCTTTGAAGCTCGGAACAACGCGGCCGGGGACGGCAGCGCGGGGGAGCGGGCGGAGGC
>LAPY01001123.1:118758-129397 GCA_000970635.1 Eragrostis tef
GTCCTCGGGTGGATCAGGGGCGGTCGCTATTCGAAATAGCGACCGTGCTCGGGGTCCTGAAAGCCGTTCAATTCGATTTGTGCGTTTCAGGTTGGATTAGTTGACTAGTCATTGGTGGAGGTCAACTGCGGAGACGTTCGTTGTACTTGGCCGGGTTTCCTATGCTGCACACAGGTGACCCGTTTGAACTAGTAATTTTGGTGGAGGTCAACTGCGACCCGTTTGAACGACGGTGACCTGCTCCGACCCCAGCCCATGCCAGTGGTCGGACGGACGCTCTACCTAGCTTGACAGTTAGTACGGACAGGGCCGCTCTGAATTGTCTCCAGACCAGAGCCATCAAACTCTTCGTTTCGTTTCAGTTATTTTGCTTACAACAACCGTTCTCCTGTCGGACCGACCAACTTAACACGAGTGTGCAATATGCAACAGATAGAACGGAGAGATGATACGATAAGAAACTGAGGAATCGGTAAAAGTTCTGCAGCAGTCCGCAGGATTGTGTGCCAATCCCCATTTCACGATCAGAGACTGCTGAAAGAAAAACAATTCAAAACCCACACAATCACCCATGTATCCTCCGGAAAATGCAAGGACGCTGTATCGCCAAGTTGGATGGGTTTTGACATTCAGTTCTCTGCACCCAATAGAGCACACGGCTTGGCCAGAGCAAAGAGAACGTGGCACAGCTCTGAGCTCTCCCTGGCGTGTTCCCTCCGGTCGTGGTCATATGAACCAAACTGGCAGGTAGACAATAGGCATGCAAGCATTGCTCCAGCCAATTCTAGCAACTACATGCAATGCAAGGACATTGTAATATTAGAACCCATTTTCTGAAAAAAAATATGAGAACTTTTACGGTGTTTGCGAGGTACTTAGACGTACCAAGAGGTACCGCATCGTGGACCGTTGATCAAGTGAAGGGCAAGGTACGGAACAAAAATTATCATAACCAGTGGCAGGTGGATAATTACATGGCAATTAAGAGCCCTTTCTTTAGTTCGGTAAATAATGACATGGTTTACCATATTGTTTCATGTGGTAGGTATCATTCTTCGCCCTGAAACAATCGAAAAATGTCTTCTCCCCGAAACCTTTCTTTTTAGAGTTCATTCATTCTTGTATTTGTGATCGATCATGTGCTCGCTATCAAAGATGAATGGAGAGTGATTTGGTTGGATCGAGAGTGAGCTGCGCAAGGTATGGTAGCTGTGGTGGAGATCGATTGTGATTTTTTACTCGATTGTTGCATCCTTACTGAGTTTTTCTCTATTGTTTCGATGATTCATTTGTTCAGGATCGAGGGGCTTGCGGCTGGGAGTGGATTCAAATCGACACATGCAAAAAGAACAATCACATAAACTTCATTATAATTAGTAATTGACACAAAATAGGAGACCTCTAAATTGTATAACTTTCTCTAAATCTTCTCATGGCGCCTCCAACATTTTTGGAGCATGTATTACAACCAGAAAGATTAGCTTTCACAAGCTTTGAAATGTTGGTAAATATCATGCAACCATGTAAATTAAGAAATAAATCTATCCTGACGAATGTGACCTATAAATGGTATAACTTTCTCTAAATCTTCTCATCGCACCTTCAACATTTTTGGAGCTCTGACAAGCTTTCAAACTTTGTAACTATCATAAAACCATGTAAGTTAAGAAATAAATATATCTTTTTGGATCCTATACCCTAAATAAAACGAATGTCTCACCGTATTTTTGGATTGCCGACCTTTGGAAATCAGTGGAGATATAATTTTTAATTGCCAACATTAAAATACATAGTTGACCCTTAATTTACGAATATAACTGACCCAAAATTGCCGAAGTTTCTTTGAATATTTTACACCTAAAATTTCGCTGCTCCTATGCAACAAGATTAAAACCTGGCAAACTTGCAAAAATTAAGTAAGTCACCAAGCAAATCACGAAATTCCCGGCGCCTGCACCTACGTCTTCCTCCTTACGATCTGATGTCTCCCATGGCCATGGCTCTGACGATCAACTGTTGAAAAAGATCGTCGCGGCACCGCGCGCCATAGACTCTTGCCGCAACCGCTCGCAATATTTGAATGACACGGAGTCAATTCTCTAAGAAAGAAGTAAACAAAATTTAACCGCTGCCATTGCCCCTAACTGCATCTCGTGTTCTTGTTTGCTTTCTCTGAAGAAACATTGGAAACCAAGTAAAGGACAATCAAAAGATGTAAACTCTGCCCGGCCATGGAAACTAATACTAAAACAAGTAAAGGACAATCAAACCATGTAAAACAGGAAGGGCATAGCTAACAGTTCCATATTAGTCAACATATGACATTACCTTTCTATCCTCAATACTTAAGTACCTCCATCAATACTTTTGTACCTTTTGGTTGGTACCTTTTATTGTGAAGCGTTGGATTTTAAGCAATGGATGGCCCACGTTAATCGCAAACACCAAACACCGGAAGAGATCTCAAAAAATATATATATTAGAACCCATGTTCTGCTCCCAAATTTGTTAAGGTTTTGATGCTTATAAACCATGCATAATTGACATCAACTTACTGATTCGGAGATGATATTGTGACCGAGATCCTGACGCCTTCCATGCTTATGGCTGGAGTAAAAGGGTATGCTTGTATGATGTTACCAATCTGTAGAGACACTTCTCCTTGGGCTTTGTTTGTCTCTTGCTAGCTCTCCACCACGATGACATTTTTCCATCTCTATATATAAGATACCTTGCACTTTCTTAAAGAACAAGATTTCAAAGCTTGCTAGTACTTCCACTCTAGTAAAAAGGGAACCTGCCAGCTGGAGGAAATCCAGTGTTAACGTTTCATGTGCTCGTGGCAAGCTAACAATAGTTTACCAAAGGAGAAGACACTAATAACCTGCACAAAGAAGGTTCAGCATTGGGGTCATCTGTAATTGATGTTATCGCACACTCGATGAACGATTTCATACATGCTCTTTCTCAATTTGGTCAGCTCGCGCCTGGTGGAACAAGTAGAGGAGCTCAAGTTCACGCAGCTGCGGCACTGCAAGACTGCACCATGCACACCGTAGGAATCTCTAGGAAGCTGCACTAGGAATGAGGATCCGCCAACCATGGATGGATGACTAGCGAACCAAGCCTACACCTGTGTCCTTCTGTGCAAGGTGACGACCCGTTTGAACGATGGCGAGCAGCTCCGAGCCCGGCCCAGGCCAGGGGTTGGACGGATGGTCTGCATTGACAGTTAGTAGTACAGGGTCACTCTGAACTGAATCATTCAACATTCATCCATCTGTGACACCCCGTGTCACTATGTACTGTTGTGTCTATTCATCAGCACGTACCGACTCGATCCTGCGAATAGCGTAAACTCTATACCATCGTATGATGTTACCAATCTGTAGAGACACTTCTCCTTGGGCTTTGTTTGTCTCTTGCTAGCTCTCCACCACGATGACATTTTTCCATCTCTATATATAAGATACCTTGCACTTTCTTAAAGAACAAGATTTCAAAGCTTGCTAGTACTTCCACTCTAGTAAAAAGGGAACCTGCCAGCTGGAGGAAATCCAGTGTTAACGTTTCATGTGCTCGTGGCAAGCTAACAATAGTTTACCAAAGGAGAAGACACTAATAACATGCAGAAAGAAAGTTCAGCATGGGGGTCACCTGTAATTAATATTATGGCACACTCGATGAACGATTTCATACATGCTCTTTCTCAATTTGGTCAGCTCGCGCCTGGTGGAACAAGTAGAGGAGCTCAAGTTCACGCAGCTGCGGCACTGCAAGACTGCACCATGCACACCGTAGGAATCTCTAGGAAGCTGCACTAGGAATGAGGATCCGCCAACCATGGATGGATGACTAGCGAACCAAGCCTACACCTGTGTCCTTCTGTGCAAGGTGACGACCCGTTTGAACGATGGCGAGCAGCTCCGAGCCCGGCCCAGGCCAGGGGTTGGACGGATGGTCTGCATTGACAGTTAGTAGTACAGGGTCACTCTGAACTGAATCATTCAACATTCATCCATCTGTGACACCCCGTGTCACTATGTACTGTTGTGTCTATTCATCAGCACGTACCGACTCGATCCTGCGAATAGCGTAAACTCTATACCATCTTTCTTTAGACCAGAACAATGAAACACTTCGTTTCGTTTCAGATATTTTTCTTAGAACCACCCATCTCCTGTGGACCGGAAACGATCAAACAAACAATGGTGTGCACTATGCTCCCAATCAATCGGTCCAAAGCAAAGATGATACCAAGCTGGGGAATTGGTAAACTATTCTGCAGCCGTCGGCAGAATTGTTTGCCAATCCATTTCACGATCAGACTGCTGAAAGAAAAAAAAATACAGAACTTGTACAATCATCTCTATCTTTTCATCCATAGCTGTTGAGGCCTGACAATTGCATAGCCAACCAATACCGCAGAAACAACATCTAAAAGATTTAATCTTTTTTTAGGAACGACAGATAAAAGAAATTTTCACTAAAGAGGCTTGAAAATTGCACACTGTAGAAAGCATTGTAAGACATCGTAGTTCACTGGAGAACAAATTATTCCCAATACCTCTCACACCGACCCATGAAGTTCGAATGATCTAGCAAGCAGCACAAAATTTGGGAAGCAGGTATATAGAGAGATAGCTCCCTGACCTTCATAATGCTCTCGTTTCGCAATTGTTGATCAGACTATGTATAATTTACATAACTATTCAAATATATTGCTGATGTGATCAGTGTTATGTCAGTTTTTTTTTCCTTTTTACAGTAACCATGTGAAAACACCAAATGTAAACTAAAATATTTGATCACGAAAATGGAGAAATGATCAGTAAGCATGTGAAACTACAGAAAATAGCACAAGTGTGTGATTTCCTGTATGAAGCAGTACAAGTCACTACGATGGGTAAAAAACATCAAATGTAAACTAAAAACTTTAATTTACTTCTTTATGAGATTCACGTGCACTGTCTGGAGGACAAAGAGTAAAAGCGAGGCTGGTGAACTGCCTTTTTGTAGTCTGCTGTCTACTCCCATTCAGTCGTAACTTTGATGAGTCAATCCTAAATTTTTCGTCACTGAGCGTGTCAGTAACAGCTTTAGTTGTGCATTTTAGCTAGTGCCTCTTGCTTGGCCATTTGGTCAATCTTGAGTGTAGAGTTACTGTAGCTCCGCAAGAGATAATACAGGATATATGTACCAAGAAATTATTTTTGCAGCCATTTTAGATGTGTAACCATCCAAAGCCTTCAGTAAGAAAAGCTAACTGAATTGCTGAAATATTGATTCAGAACAAATGTTTGAACAAGGGGAGCGAGCAACGATCAGAACTCGGTTACGCTCCAGCCAGCCAGCTCGTTTCACGAGTCTTGTTGTAGCCTGCTGTCTACTCCCATCCAGTAGTAACTTTCATAAGTCAATCCTAAATTGGTCATCACTGAGCATGTCAGTAACAACTTTAGTTGTGCATTTTAACTGGTGCCTCTTGGTTGGCCAAATGTAAAGTTTGAGTACCTCCCCAAGAGACAATACTGGATATATGTACCAATAAATTACTTTTGCATCCATTTTAGATGTATAACCATCGAAAGCCTTCAGTAAGAACGTCGAACTGAATTACTGAAGCATTCATTCAGAACAGCCATCATCTCTGATAAAGCTATATACTAATGCTGAAACTGCATACATCATGTCATTCTTGGTCAGGGGAACGACGAGACATATTTGTTAGTAATTGGTAACAAGGTCTGTACTCGACTTGCGGTCTGCTGCCAAAATATTTGAAGAAATTTTCCATCTTGGATTCAAAAATACCTAACCGGCTTGAGAACAGGGGTACGGTGAATGCCAGTTTGTCAATGTTTATTGCTAGCAGATTGCAGATACCTGCTGGTATAAGGTTTTTTTTTTTTGAGGAAACTACGGTGCTGCTGGTATAAGGCGTCAAAATCACGTTGGACCGTCCAAGGCCACAGCCACCTGGGCAATTCGCAGCCATGCGGAGCATGGGGATCACCAGTGACACGACGCCCGCGGCAAGAAAACTTGTTTGGGACTTGGGGCGCTCCGGCGAGCCATGGAGCGGTAGCGCGCGGCGTCCTCGCTCGGACCAGGGGTGGTCGCTATTTCAAAGAGCGACCGGCCCTTGGTCCTGGTCCTGGTGGACTCCTGGCAGTCGTCAGATCCGACTTGAGCGGTCTGGATTGCACGAGTTGACTAGTCGTAGTCCCTAAGCCCCGGCCCGACAGCGGCATGGCGGAGGAGCAGGGCCGGAGCCGCCGGCAATGGTGCGGCTGCGGTGCAGGGACTCGAGCACAGGGAGCAGATGTCTCACCATGGCACGTCAAGCTGGTCCTTTCCGCCGCCGACTCCAGGGCCCGTTACGCCGTCGGTGGTAGTCGCTTGCAAAGAAATCATTGCAGCTATGGTAACAGATATTGACCTCTGGGTGGATCGGGACCTGTGACCCCTCTACCAAATCAACTCTGCACGGAATGCGCATGCACATCTCATGTGTAATTAAACTTTTTGTGCGTAGTTTTTCCCCTTACTCTTTTTTCACAAATTCATGTACGTTGACTCTTGCATAATTTCAGGTAGGAAATCGTCTCCCATAGTTCCCTGAAGGATGAAAGTTGCAGAGCCGACCAAGACTTTTGACGCAAGAAATAGAATTGCTGTCCCATAAGAGTCTTGAAAATTCCACTCAGGAAAAGTCCTTGTAAGACATAATCGCCCAGTGGAGAACAACCTATTCCCAATTCCTCTCATACCCACCCATGAAGATCGAACAGTGTAGCAAGCGACAAATAATTTAGGAAGCATGTGAACATCATCTTCTAATTCAAATATCATATTTGTCATGAAGCTTCATAATGCCGCTCATTCATGTTTCACAAGTGCTGATAAGAATGCGTATCGGTGACATCTCTCTTCATATAAATATATAGACCTGATTCGATCAGTGTCACAACAGTTTTTTTTCTTTCTTTTTACAGTGAGCATGTGGAAAGATCAAATGTAATTTAAATAAATGGAGAGATGTTCAGTAATCATGCGAAAGAGTCAAATGTAAATTGAAAACTTTGATCACAGAATAGAGAAAACAGTACATGCAATTGATCCCTTGTACTGTTGCTACATATCGGTACATTCATCGGCTTGTAGAATGCAAAACACCTTTTGGTATGTGTTGTGCGATCTGTGTTCACGTGATGGTCGTTTGGTCACTGCAAGTGGAGGATTCAGGAGCGGAAAGGCCTGATTGAGGGAGTAGATCGAGAAAGCAGACATTGGAACCCACCGGGCTGCCTGTGGCCTCCCGCACCATGTCCGGCCACGGCGCACCCGATGTGACGCCGCTGCGGCAGCTTGCGTCGGGCGTGTTCAGTGGCGTTAAAGTGACGGAGGCAATAAGGCAAGGTGCAGCGGCAAGCCGGCGAAGACTTTCGGGACTTGGGCTGCTCCAAGGCATGCAGCGACGGTGGAGCGGGGCGGTGTCAGTCTGCCGGAACGTGCAAGGGCAGGCACGCCGGGGCAATTCGCGACAACCTGTGAGACCAGTGACCAAGTACGCGGAAAGGGATCGAAAGCATTACGCGCACGCCTAGCCGCACGGGTAAGCCGGCAAAGTTGTGCGGAAGTCTCGCGAGCCATGACCCTTGGCATCCAGCGGTGGCGGCGTCCTCGCGAGAACCAGAGGTGGGCGTTATTTGAAATAGCGACTGCGCGCTCCTGGGTCCTCGGATTCGTTCGATCCGATTCGTGCGGCTTGGATCAAGTGAATTGACCAATCGTCGGTGCTAATCAACTACTCACTCTCCATACTTGGGCTCCCTGATCAGCAGGCATGCCGCCGGCCATTGTGCCGTCGCCGTCGTTTCCGGGCGTCCCCTCGAACTGCTCTGCAAGGTGAAGGTGGCAGCAAGAGGTCGGCAAGCCCACCGAGGATCTGAACGACGGCGAGCAGCTCGGACCCCTGCTCAGGCCCGCCAGGGATCATACGTTATGTTAGAGCATCCCAAGAGTACTCAATATTTTGACTCCCAAAAACCATTGATTGGGAGCTTTGTAAAAAATATTGGGTGCGAAAAACAACCACTCCTGCAACAGCTGCACCATTTTCGATTCCCAAAAACTTAAAAACATGCCACGTAAGCAGATGTGGGACCCTCCAGTCCCTTCTTCCTCACTTGCACTTCTCTCCTCGATCGTGCTCTATTCCATGGAACAACACATGCAGCTCAACTCGCATCGCTCGGCCATGCTATAGATGTGACCTTAGGGAAAGGACAACAAGGCCCTCCGTCAAAGCTTAATAACTCGAAGCATCACAGCGTGTGGCGCCGGTGGATGGAGCTGAACCCGGCTGGAACGAATAGGATGAAGCCTCATGCCTCGGGGTGCTCGTTACTAGGCGACAGAGACGGAGAGCGGGCGCGACAAGAATGGAAGCGCGGGTAGGCCGGTGTGACGGGTGAGACGGTGGTGAGGAGGGCAGCCACCGTAGTGCGAAGGCGGCGGTGGAGGAGATGAAGGCATGAGCGATTTGGGCATGGCTGATGGCTCGGCAAGGGTACTACGGCCAGCGCGTAGCTGACCTGTCGAGATCGGAGGCGCGGGGGTGCAAGGGTGGGCCCGAGATGGATTGGGAGCGTTGGTTTGAGGCGAATATTTGGTTACAAACGACGGCTGGATTGTGTTGGGACCCTGACAACAAGTGCTCGTCCAACGAAGGATCTGCGCCACGATCGAAGCCAAAACCAACAACACGAAGGCAACAAAGGCGAAGCAGGAGAAGCAGATAGCGTAAAGCAAGGCACAATCCAAACCGCCTGAGCCAGAGTCGTGTTGAGTTGGCCAATGGCATTCATGTAAATATGACCTTCCCCCTCCCTATAAATATGGAGGGAGAAGGTCCTGTACGGTCATCTGTTTTTCGAGCCACGAGCCAAAGGAATCAGTATTCGAACCGCACTGAACACTCTCTCAATACTTAACCCCTTCTCCCCGCATCGCGGGCAGAGGAGGGCTTCGCATAGCCAAACTCGGCAGGGAACTTGAACGCCGTCACCTTCGCCCGGGACTCCGGACCAGAAGGAGGGCTTCGCACGCATCAATCTACGACCCCGACCACCCGGAGGGCTTCGTGAGGTGATCTGGAGACCCCAATAACCTTCGACAGCCATCGATCAAACAAGAACTTCCTCAACACTTCGTTGGAGGGCTTCGACGTCTCATCAAGACCTTCGATCCCCCAACATTTGGCGCCGTCCGTGGGCCGAACCCAAGATGAAAAGAAAGCAAGACCATCACCAAGCAAAGACTGCGAGGGTGAGAACGGAAGAACAGGAATGAAAACATTCGACCATCCATTTCACTTCAGACGACATCAGAGCCTCCGATTATCCACACACAGACGCCTTCGTGATCAAGATTGACATCGAAGGATACATGGTTCACAGAATCATGGTCTATAGTGAAAGCTCAGAGAATATCATCTTCAAAGACACTCTGAAACACATGCAAATTGACAGCTATGCAACCAGGGGTGAAGTAACCTTTAAGGACTTCAGAGAACAAGAAACACCTTCGATCGGAAAAATAACGCTGAAAGTGACATTCGAAGACGAAGACAAGCACACAACGCAGGAGGTGGAGTTCATAGTCATGGACTCACCTAGCGAATACAACGCCATCTTCAGAAGACAAATAATAGCCTCCTTCGGAGCAGCGATCCACCATAACTACTTGATGATGAAAATGCCTTCGAAGTAGGGTATCATCAACGTATGCTGCGCCCCTTCGAGTAGGAAGACCATCAAGCGAAGGGCGAACAAGCAAAGCTCGAACCCTCAAGCGAAGTCAAAGAAGTAATCTTATGGCCCAAGAAACCAGAAAGAACAGTCAAGATAGGAAAAAATCTATCTAAAAACGAAAGAGAACAGATAATCAAATTCTTGAAGCAAAATTCTGACATCTTCACATGGTCGCCACAAGACATCACAGGATTCAAAAGAGAAACAATCTAACATGAGCTAAAGGTCAATCCAAAAATAAGACCCTTCGCAGAAAAAATGAGAAAGGCGTCCGAAGAAAAGAAGGCCGCTGCAACTGTCGAAGTCAACAAGTTGTTAAAAGCTGGGGTCATCAGACCTACAATATTCTCAAGCTGGTTATCCAATGTTGTCCTCGTCAAGAAAAAGACAGGAGATTGAATGTGCTAGACCGCATCGATACAATAACTGATTCGGTAGCTGGCTGTCAACTGCTAAGTTTCCTAGACGCCTACTCAAGCTATCACCAGATTCACATGGTGAAAGAAGACGAAGAAAAGACAGCTTTCATCACCTACGACAGAACCTTTTGCTTTGTAAGAATGCCTTTCGGCCTCCAAAATGCAGGGGCAACGTTCGCCAGACTTGTAAAGATGATTTTCGAAGGCCAACTGGGAAGAAACGTCGAAGCTTACGTGGATGACATAGTCGTCAAGACAATAGAAAGAGTCGACCATTTGAAGGACCTCGATGAGACCTTCGAGAACCTGAGGAAACACAATGTAAAACTGAATCCAGCAAAATGCGTATTCGGAGTCGAATCAGGAAAACTGCTTGGATTCATGGTGTCTCATCGAGGAATC
>LAPY01001124.1:110596-123680 GCA_000970635.1 Eragrostis tef
TGTCAAATTGCGGCTGTGGGATCTGGGTTGGGTCATGGTGCCGATCGTAAGACGACATTTGTGACAGATGCTTAGAAGCAAAGATGGATTGGAGATGGTACTAGGTATGGAACTATTTTAGTAGTGGATGGCAAGCACAAGGATGTGGTTCGATCAGTCATTTGGAGTCCCGCACAAACAGCGGTAAAAGATCATTGCAGCAGCCTACGTTCAGAATCTGGACGTGGATCAGCATAGCTATCTTTGAAGATTGCTGCTGGACTTTGGCACAATGGACACATGCTGGACTTTGGCACAATGGACACATTCTTTAGTGACGTGATGATAGGGATACGACACCGGTGTCGTTTCAAATCCCTACGGCACTCGCCATTGGAAAGTATTGATGATTGATAAGCAAGTAGTATTGTTATGGATCCCTCAGTTCAGTGGTATAAAATGGTATGCGTTTTCTCGCTTTTGCCAATACCGTTGACTGGAATTCGATGAGGCTGCACCAGGTTTCCATAGATTTATGGTAAAGGGTGCAGATGTCCGTAGAAAGATGGCGGTGAGATGTAATGGCTAGCGAGGTATGTGTGTTGCAAGTCATGAGAGAAATCCTTTGTTCCTGATTTGGCGATGATGGCATGTTGTTGAAGGCGTCGTTAAGGGCTCGACATCAAAAACTCCTTACAAGTCCTCTTTCTGAGGTGAAGATCCGTAATGGCGTCACTTCAGATTTTTTGACTTTAATCTCTTTGTTGTGGTGCTGGCCTAAACAGTAGGACTTAGGGTTTTTTTTATTAGTTGGTCGTTTAGTGGTCGTTCGACCGATGGATAGAGGTTTCTTGTTTTTTTTTTCTTTGTTGGCTCTTTATCAGAGATTGAGCTTTTTACTTGTAATGTTGGGAGTTGCATGTATCTTTTTGATGCAGAGGCTGGAATAAAGAATATTCCCTTTTCTAGAAAAAATACGTTGTGTAAAGATACCTTGCCTTCAGCGGCTAGCCCACCTGTCAGTGACTGGCTGTAGCGAGCTTCAAATGATTGAAAGCAAAGCTCCCAAACTATCAAGCTTTCACTTTGATTGTGACCACCAGGTACAACTCTCACTTGGAGAAACATTGCAGGTGAAGAAATTATACAGCGACTGTTCTGGCCCTATTTGTCATAGTTGTGCTGAGCTTGCATCAAGAATGCCAAATCCTGAAAATACCGGTACATATTCAAGCACTGAGGTATGCTCTGCTCCTACTCCTAAACTTTTGGTGATTATAGAAGTCAATGATGGAACACATGCAATTAATCCGACTTCCTTACGCAGATGGTCAACATACCGTTGGCATCTACTAGCAAACTCCTCTACCTCGAGTGTTTGGATATCACACTTAGAGGATCGACATTTTCTCAGAGCTTTGATTTTGCTTCAATGGTTTCTTCTCCTTCATTGGAGACTTTTGTTTTGGATGTAAGTTACCATAATAATCCTACTAATTTTTGTAACCATGGTGGAGCTGTAAATTGATGGCCGCTTTTTCATCTTTAGGCATCAAGAAAACTCTTGGAGCATCCCATCTACGAGAGGATCCGTTATATGTCCCTTGCGAGGACCTGGCTTTATCTAACATGTGACGTGCTGAAAGCCTGGCTGAGCTAGGATGTCATATCCTTGAGGATGCAGGGTCACTTCGAGTTGTTTGTTTTGGAGACCAGAGAAGGCCATGTTACGCCATGCATTCATTTAGGTCTACTGTAAAACTCCTCTCACGCGGACGGACCTCGTTGGCAGCCGATCAATCGGCACTGTAGCCATGAATGATTGGAGGTCTGTCTCTCCTGATGCTCCATTGAACTGGAACAGTGCTCGTGTTCTGAAGAAAAGAATAGCCGTCTCTACTTATTGCTTTTCCTTTTTTCTGTTCCAAGGTCTGCACGGGTCATCATGGTCATCTGGTGGTGGTGTCGAACTCGGCGGTGGCTCGAGAGCAAGGCAAGCTCGTTGTCCTATGGCAATGCCGTCGTACGTCCATGCTTGCGTGGCGGCTCTGCCAGCCAGACAAGGAGGTGCACGGCACTGCGAGATAGAACAAGGCAGTACCGCGCGTTCTGCGGCTTCCTCTAGCTACGTGTCGCCTCGTATACCTCATGTAGGGTGGTCGCCATGCATCATATCCTGCAGACCGATCGAAGAGGTTCCAGTTCACCCGCGCCGAGTAAGCCGCCGTCGTGCTCTAGCTCCATGCTCCTTCCTCCCCTTGGACGTCGTCCTGCCTGCACGAGGAAGGAGGCTGCTCTGTTCCACACCACAACCGTCGTGCACCGCACCGGAGCCGTCATCGACAACATGGGTCAAATCGGCGAGTCGCCAGGGCATCGCCACACCTTCGTTCGCCAGCATCTGGAACCACCTCGTGGACCACGTCGCCGCCGGCCGCGACTCGATCATCTTGGCTGCTGTGCTACTCGTCACGCTCATCGTCGCGTTCGGCGTGCCGTGGTCGCTATTGTGTGCCGTGCGTGTTTTTTTAGACCAAAGGCGAAAATCGCCATGCTTTATATTGAAAGCAACGTAACAGAGTTACTGGTGACTGACCAGTTTTACAATTTGCCCCACCAAATATCATAGCTTGCTTTTGAAAATCTACCACGAATCTACTCATCTAAAACTACGACATCGTTTCTTAAGCGGGATTTGGGAAAACGAAAACAGAACAGAATGCCGTGCGTGTCGTCGGTGCTCATCGATCGGGTTCTCCTGCATGCTTCGGCTCCCTGCTGATCCTCGCCACCCGTGCGCGCGTGGGGTCCTAGCTCACTACAGTACATCCTCAAAACTCCCGGGCGCTATGTTGTGCCGTGCACGGCAGTAAACTCGTCTCTCGTCTGCATGCATATACATACAATAAGAGTTCCGAATTCTGACTGTTTTAAGGATTCGAATTTGGCTTGAATGAAGTCTGCATCCGGGCAGTGGCCGGCGATCCAAATTAAATATCCATCTTTCTTGGTTGAACCGCCCGCTGGCTTTGGGGTCTCCGCACCGCATTGTTTGTTTCGAACGAATTGTTTGTTTGGATGATGAATATTTATCTAATCTGATTGCGCCTGCTTTGGATTCAATCAGTCAAATTACGTTTTTTTTCCCTAATCAGGGGTCCTGGGTGATCCAGACCCGATTCGAAGCCCAAGCCGCCGGACCGGATTGAACCGCGAGTGAATATCGGATCGATCCAAACGTCGTCCGCGTCGTTGTCCATTCCCCGCTCGCCTTACAGACGCTGTGCCGGCTGCGGCGCGTTCCGACTCACCGGACTCCGTTCCTCGTCGCACGCTCCGCCGAGGTGCAGCTTCTCGACCGGTGCTGTCCATCCGCCTACCTATCACGACAAGGGTCATCTAATCCTCGCAATTGCTTACCTATCAACGTTTTCTATACGAGAACTGCTCCGGTGGAGCTTTTTCCAAAAAATGGCACGAATCTTAAAGCAACTTTAATTAGTCAAATTACGTTTTCTTTTTCCTAATCAGGGGTCCTGGGTGATCCAGACCCGATTCGAAGCCCAAGCCGCCGGACCGGATTGAACCGCGAGTGAATATCGGATCGATCCAAACGTCGTCCGCGTCGTCGCCCGTTCCCCGCTCGCCTTACAGACGCTCCATCGGCGCCGGCTGCGGCGCATTCCGACCCACCGGACTCCGTTCTCGTCCGCCGAGGTGCCGCTCCTCGACCAGTGCTGTCCATCCGCCCGGCGTCCGCGCGCATTGCTTCCGAATACAATCTATTGAATAATTCATCCATCTTGACGTGTACAGCTTTGGAGTGTTCCTTTTGTAGCTTATCTCTCTTCCATCTCAAATTGTAACCATTAATGATAAGGAAACCCCTTCATACGAGCTATCAAACTCTTCAGTTCATCCCTGCCCTTTCAACATCATTTGCTGTCACGCATAAATTGTGGAAAATTCTGATTGTGTAATTGTGTTAGCTTAGATGGATACTAGTACTCTGTGTTTGTCTTGGCCATTAGGCTCAAATTGTTTGTGTATCGATTAGCAAGCATACTTGATATGATGTAATACAGATTGTATTCAACAGCAATAAAAGAATTATGCGACAGTAATGGCGCGTGGTCGCCGGAGGGATGGACAGCAGTCACAGCACCGGTCAAGGTGGAGCGGCACTTCGGAGCAGCGTGCGACGACGAAACGGAGGTCGGTGGGTCGCAACGCGCCGCAGCCGGCGGCCATGGAGCGTCCGTAAGGCGAGCAGGGAATAGACGATGATGCGGACGACGTTTCGATCGATCCGATATTCGTTCGCTCGCGCTTCAAACCGGTTCGGCGGCTCGGGCTCCTCGTTTGGGCTTCAGATCGGGTCTGGGCCACCCAGGCCCTGCGATTAGGAAAACGAAAAGGTAATTAGATTAGTTAAGTTGCTTTAAGATTCGTGCCATTTTTGGAAAAAGCTCCACCGGAGCGGTCCTCTTCTTTTTAATAACGTTTCCTTCATTGGGATTTCCGTCCGCAGCGACGCAGCCGAACAAATTGTGCGTGTGACGTGATTTCAAGAGAAATTTCTTCTTTCCTTTCTTCTATTGCTATACTGCATTGAGTTGAGCCTTTCACTCCTTTTCTCACTCCGCTCCGCAGTCCCGTGACGAGCTGCCGCCCTCCATCTGCCATCTGCTCAGCTCGTCGCCCTCCACAGGATCCGCGGTTGTTGTTCCAGAAGGCGCCCTCCTGCCCTGCCCTTCCCTTCCCTTCCCTTCCTGTACTGTTACTTGCCGTTGGAAGGAACATATGGCATCTTTCGGGTAGGTGCCGGAGACAGCAGCGATTGTGCTTGCGCACCACTAACTTCAGGAGCCAAATCTATGCTTCATTTTCATTGGGTGAGTGCTGCAAGTAGACTACTCAACAACATCCGCTCCTTTTTTGGTTTTCCCTTTGTTTGTTTGAAACAGCAGTGTCGATATTTGTTAATAGATTAGTGCCTGTTTCTGATGTAGCAATCTCAAAGAACTTGGGGTAGTAGGTTTGGGCCACTGATCTGCAGCTGCTTGCAGTAAGCTTCCCGCGCCTTCGACGCATCAACTAGATCAGCTAGTTGCCGTCTCAATCACCTTTGCAACCCGGCCGGAGTCTACTCTGCTGCGTATGTACACATCATCCTCTGCTAGCAATGATATTATTATCTACTCATTTTTTCTTCTATTTTGATGACAGCTAGTGACTGTTTTTTTTTTCGTGCAGTATCCTTGAAGCCGCATCAACCTAAAAAAAATGATGGAATTTGCCGTCAATGCGGCGCAATGGGTGCTGGGCAAGGCGTTGGCCCCCTTCACGGACGGTATGCTTGAAGCATGGGCGTCCAGCAGAAATCTCGGCCCCAACATCACCGAGCTGAAGATGGAGCTGTTGTGCACGCAAGCGATGCTGGACAACACACGGGGTTGAGAGATCCGCGGTACCGCACTCAAGGAGCTGATGCTGATGCTACAGCAGCTGGCGTACGATGCTGATGACGTACTGGACGAACTCGACTACTTCCGCATCCAGGATGCACTCGAAGGCACCTTCGAGGCCTCTGATGAACAAGCCAAGGGCCCCGTCCACAACCTCGTCCTTAATGCCCGCCACACTGCCAACTCTGTTGGCAAACTGCTCTGGCGTGCTGCTGCCCCTAGTGACAACCAAGATGATGGAGGAGTGACCAGCGGATGCAAGCGTAAACGCCTACCTTGCTCATCCCTGCCACCTGTTCTTGATCCTGACACTGTTGATCCCTCTGCCGTGTTGATTCCGTGTGATCAAACACCAAAGTTGGGGTTCAATAGGGCAGATGCCTCTAAAAAAATAAGAGAGATTGCACAACAAATGAAACACGTGCGTGAAAAGGTTCAAGGTATTCTGATGTCACTAGGCCCTGGCCTGATGAGGACTACCCCAGAAATTGGCCATAGTTGGACCATCACCACATCTCAAAGTATAGAACCGAAGCTGTATGGGAGGGACCACATCATGGATAGCATCATACATGATATCACCAAGGGTAAATATTGTGACAAGGACGGCCTGACCGTCCTTCCGATTTTTGGTCAAGCAGGCATAGGGAAGACAACTCTTACACAGCACATATATCATTGTCTAGAAGTGAAGAAACATTTTGATGTGAAGGTTTGGGTATGTGTATCTCAAGGCTTCAATGTGCATAAGCTACTAGAATATATTGTGAAACTTATACCTCAAGTTTCAAATGAGGATGTAGGCACTTCAGGAGAGCTGATTCAGCAAAGATTGAAATCCAAAAGGTTTTTGCTTGTATTGGATGATATATGGCAGTGTGGTGATGAAGATGAGTGGAAAAGGCTATTGCTGCCATTCAGAAAATCTCAGGGAAAGGGTGACATTATTATAGTCACAACTAGGTTTCCAGTCCTGGCAGAAATGGTTAAAACAACAAATCATCCAATAGAATTGGAAGGCTTGAAACAAAAGGAGTTTGAGAAACTATTCTTTGCATATATCTTCGGTGATGAGCAACCTAGAGAGGCTCCCAGGTCCTTCCTTATTTGATACTGGGAAAAACATAATGAACAAATTAAAGGGCTCGCCTCTTGCAGCAAAAACTGTTGGTAGATTGTTGAGAAAACGCCTTGATCTGATTCACTGGACTAGAGTTCTCGAAAGTAAAGAATGGGAGTCTGAAAAGAATGGCAATGACATTATGCCTGCACTAAAGCTTAGCTATCATTTTCTTCCTTTTCATCTGCAACAATGTTTCATGTATTGTGCTTTGTTCCCTGAAGATTATAAGTTTGACAAAGAAATGCTAATTTACTTTTGGATTGGACAAGATATTCTACATTCTGATCGTCAAAACAAAAGCGTCAAAGATATAGGGCTGAGCTATTTGGATGATTTGGTCTCCTATGGATTTCTCAAAGAAGAAGAACAAGAAGATGACAGACTAACAAAAGAAGATTGGTATCGTTATTATATTATCCATGACCTGCTCCATGATTTAGCATTGAATGTTGCATCGGATGATTGTCATGTCATACATCGGCTTAATGCAAGGTCATTAGAAATTCCGCCATATGTACGTCATGTGTGTATCCATTTGGATCATGCAGATGATGGTGATTGTTCAAGTTATGAAAGCGCCATAACTGAAATACTAGAGACAAAGTTGAAGACTGAGAGCTTACAAACTTTGATGATCTTTGGAGAATTGGATGAACGCTTCACTCCTATTTTGGATGATTTTATAAAAAGGGCAAATGGTCTTCGTGTTCTTCACTTGTCAAGAATGTGCTATTCCATGGAGTTTTCAACACTCCCCCACCTGCGTTACCTAAGACTAGGGAGCGCTAAAAAAGTTCTTTTACCAAGCATGCTTTCTAGATTTTACCATTTGAGGATTTTGGATTTAAAAGAATGGCACGGGGATCTTGACTTGCCTAGATACATGAGCAACCTCAGAAAATTGAGTCATTTTCTTACCAATTATGACGAAGACCACTCCAAACTATGTAACGTGGGAGAGATGCAATTCTTGCAAGAGTTAAAGAGGTTTGATGTCGAGAAAGAAGATGGTGGGTTTGAACTAAGGCAACTTGGAAAACTAAATGCAATAAGGGAGCTTGGAATATATGGTCTTGAGAATATAAACTCACAAGAAGAAGCAATTGAAGCAACTCTGATAGGCAAACAATACTTGCAGAAGTTAACATTATGCTGGTCATACGAGAGTGATGCGGAAGGACTAGTTATTGAAAAACTTTTACCGCAAAGAAATCTTCAGAACCTGCATATTATTGGGCATAGCAGTGGTTCTTGTCCCACATGGTTGGGTAGTAAGCTCTCTGTCAAAGCTTTACAATCTCTTCATCTAGATGGTGTAGAATGGGAAGATCTTCCCTCACTGGGACATATGGGTGTGCTTCGCGACTTGACATTAGAGAATATGTCCACTCTAAGGGAATTTGGTCCACGCCATTTCGGTGTTATAACTCAACAGAGCTTTTGCAGCTTAAAAAGGCTAACATTGCATGCCTTAAAGGGATTGAAAAAATGGGCTTTGGGGGACAACTGTCACTTGCTCTCCCAATTGGAAGTGCTAATTATTGACAAATGTCCTGATCTCTTGGGGTTGCCTTTCACCGATAGTATTTATTACCCACCAAGGCAAGATGAAGAAAGGAAAATACAGTGGTTTCCCAACCTACAAATGCTTGTTATAACAGAATGCCCAAAACTTGTGGTGGCATTGCCTCCTATACCTTGGACTCCAAATTTGTACTCTCTGCTGATGAATGAATTGGATTCATCGGTAATAAGATATTTGAGTTACCAAAAATGTTTCTCACAAATGACCCTGGACATGTGTAAAGAGGGTGATTCATTAGATGAGGTGTTGGTCTTTAACAATTTAACAGAGTTGAAGGATTTATGTTTGTGTGATTGCCCACCTCTAGAGTTGAAGCACCTTCAAATGCTATCACTCAAGACTTTCAGATTGGAATATTCAGGTCATCTATTTGCTCAGTCAGGAAATGAGAGCGAAGTTGAATGGCAGCTTTCAATTGAGAGCGTTAATCTCAAACATTGCCTTGTCACAGGGAAGGAACTGGCACAGTTCCTCTCCCATTTCCCAACGCTCTCCTCCCTGAGGATAGTGGATTGTGAGCTTATAACACAGATGGGTGTGGCAGTGGAACAGCAACAGGTGACAGCATACGTACCACCTTCTTCAGCTTCAACTGTTAGAATGGAAGATGTGCAAGCGGCATGCCACAAGCAGCAAATAGCAGATGAAGTGGTGGAAATAGACAAAGTGAACGATGATTATGGGCTGCTTCTCTTGCCGGCCCATCTATCTGAATCCCTACAGAAGTTGGATATTATTGGATGTCCAGAGGTTAGCCTGGTGGCTTCTCCTGCTGCTCCTAATAGCTTGAGAGCATGGCGAGGTAGGGAAGGAGGGCTTCAGGCCTTGCGCTCCCTCCAGAGATTGTATGTCAATGGTTGCCCCGAGTTTCTTTCCACCTACAACAATATCTCATTATCATCTTCATGTTTCCCTTTCCCGTCCTCGTTGAAGTCGTTAATAACGGATGACAGTGCAGGATTCCTTACTGCACCTATCTGCACCATGTTCTCTTCCTCACTGAGTTAGAATTTTGTCACAAAGAAGTGATGCGCTTCACGAAGGAGCAAGAGGAGGCCCTTCACCTCCTCACCTCCCTCCAGCACCTCCAGTTTAAAGCATGCCACAAGCTGCAGTGCCTCCCAGCAGGGCTACGTACACTCTCCAAGCTCAAGCGTTTAACGATTTCGAAGTGTGAACTCATCAGCTCCCTGCCCAGCGACGGAGTCCCCAGTTCACTGCAGGAGTTAAAGGTCAAATTTTGCAGCAACGACAAGCTAAAAAAGCAGTGTAGAATGTTCGTCAAGGACCATCCCCGAATCAAGCTAATAATAATATAATAATCCCAAGGTAAATCAATGCTCGATTGCTTGTTCTCATCCCCAATTCTTACCGTTACCTTGGCTTTCCCTAATCCCACAACCTTCAAGTTATGCTACTGATTCCCTCGCAAAAAAAAAAAGTTATGCCACTGATGTTTGATTTACCTCGTTTGTGCATAATCTAAACATAGTTTGCTCCAATCTGTGCAGGGTTTTGTTGGATCATGGGGCCTTCAACTCTGTTTTGCTTGAGGGTCCTCTGAACCTTACCTAAGCATTTGCAACGCACGTCCGGGCATGGGCGGTTTCTTCCTCTGACACATAGGTCAGGTAAGTCCGAGACGCTAAATCTTATTCTAGTACAGTAGTTGTGCAAGACTTCACCCCATTTAGCGGACTACTTTAGACAGATCAAGTTAGTGTTATACATGAACAGCAGAGCAGGGGCATTGCTGCAACTGCATTTATCATAGTAAACTATTTCTATACTCAACCGATCTAAACTACCTCTTTTTTTAGAATATGAGTTAAAAGAATGCAAGACTTCTTCTGGCTGGTACTCAAAGACAGACGTTTGGAATGGAGCTAAGCTAGAATGGATCGACATCTTTTTTTCAGTAGCTACTTTGTCTCGTACGCCTTGTTGAGGCGTTTTGCTTTGAAATTCTGTAACTGAAGGTGGCCCTGGTATAGCTAAACGTACGAAACCAAATATTCATCTGAATCTAAATTTGAATGTTCTTTAGGAAGGGATAAAGAGTTTCCACTGTCCAATTCGGCCTGCACCGCATCGGTTCGAATTGGTGTGTGCGTGCAGGTCTGTCTCTCCTCATGTTCCATTAAACTGGAACAGTGCTGATATTCTGAAGAAAAAAATTCACTACTAGTCGTTTTTTTTTTCTGTTCCAAGCTCTTATCATGATGGTCATCTGCTGCTTGTTCAAACCTTTGATGATGGTGGTGGTGGTGTCAAACCCGGCGGTGGCTCGAGAACGAGGCAAGCTCACTGTCAATGGTTACATTCCTCACGAAAACGAGAGTACGGCCGAGGACGTGCAGGTGTTGTTGCTGTCAGTCTGGCACGGTTATCTGTTCGTCGAGCAGCGCGCGCTGTCGCCGCCGTGGAGCTGCGCGAGGGCTTGGCTGCGCTCACCGCGATGAACTCCCCGTGTGCCAGTCAGTGAGCCTCTGCTTGCTCTGCTCCAGGCGACGCCCATATGCCAGCATAAAGCGTCGGCATTAAAGCGAAAAACTGAATGTGTAATGTAAACAACCCTGATCAATTGTCAAATGCGTACAGCGCGCGCGGCCACTGGTATGTTGTATATTGCTAAAGCTTTGAACTTGCATCCGTAGAGGCATGGGGGAACCAACTCTGCTTACGAGCATGGTATGAAGCCACTGCACATCTCTTGTTTGTGATCTTCACCTAACTGAGCGCGTGCACTCAACGGTTACCGACTACAAATCTGAGTGACTGAATGTGGAGGAGGAAATACCAAAGATCGTTACGAGATCATCACACCTACCTGATGGCCGGATCATGAATGAGCTCAGTAATTGCTTGAAGGTTACTGATTCTGCAGCAGGATGGTGGTGCTCCTGTGGACTGTATACAAGTACAAGATGCAACGCGAGGATCAAGAGAGACGTGCTACAGTTCTCTAGGTAACTGATCAGATGATTGCTCCAAGATGTTACGGGCAATACGCAACGCGTTCCACGATTCTGGACCTGGTTACCGTCACGCTGGACCTGCATTTTGCAGAGGATGAGGATACTGAGGATTGAGGAAAGACAGGTGCACTGCACGGCAGGCGGCACCGCGGCAGGTAGCGCGAGAAAGAACACGGAGAAGGCGGCGGCCGCTGCAGGGCGCGTCGTCGGGTGGGGATCGAAGCCTGTGCACGCGTCACTCTTTTGGACGACGCCTGGTTCGTGGCTACGCCGATCGCGACGGCGGTGGCGGAGCGGCACGAGGAGCAGAGGCCAGCTGGGGTCGCCATTTCCGCGACCGGTGTCAGGGCCGCAAGAACCGTTGGATACGAGTGCTGCGGCCACGATTGCATCCGGCAAACTCGTGGAGGCTGGGCCAGGCGGTGGCCCAACGACGCGAACCGAATCACAGACAGATACGGCCCATGGCCGTGGGCACAACAGAACTCAAAGCCTCTCAGGTCGGTCGCCTCCGGTGCCCGTCGCCACGTGCCGCCGACGCGGAAGTGCACCGACATGATGCGGAGTTTGATCCTGCACCACCGAGAGGAGCCCAAGGGATCGCGATCGCTTGAGGAAAGCCATCGACTCGTCTCGAGTGATCACGGCGGGGGAATTAAGCACCGCTAGCTGCGCGGCTCAAGATCTCAACCTCTTAATTTTCGGGCTTCTCTGAAGAATCGTCAGCCTCCGGTTACAGCTGACGGCACCCGAGCAAGATGAAGCAGTGCATGTAACATATCGAACGCAGGGAGTAGAGGCCCCGGCAGGCATGGACAGGACAATAGACGCATGGAAGTACGAAGTTGAAAAGCACGTGATGCCGGTGAACAATGGCCAACGGCGGCTCGCCGGTGAGTGGACTGTACTGGGTGAAACCAAAGAAACGGTGGGGTTCCAGATAGGCATGAATGATTGGAGGTCTGTCTCTCCTGAGTCCTGATGCTCCATTGAACGGGAACAGTGCTCATGTTCTGGAGAAAAGAAAAGCCCGTCTCTACTTTCTCTGTTTATTGCTTCTTCTTCTTTTTGTTTTTTCTGTTCCAAGCTCTGCACCGATCATCATGGTCATCTGGTGGCGGTGTCGAACCCGGCCGGCGGTGGCTCGAGAACGAGGCAAGCTCGTTGTCCTTTGGCAATGCCGTCGTACGTCCATGCTTGCGCGACGGCTCTGCAGGCCGGACAAGCAGGTGCACGGCACTGCGAGAAAGAACACGGCAGGGCAGAGCAGCTCTTCTCCATGGGATGGGATCGGAGGCAGGGGAGGAGATGTATCGCGGCGCCTCCTGCCCGCTCCGCCACCCCACCAATCGAACCTCGGCGAGTCGCCATAGGTCGGTGTACCCAGAGCCACCCGCCATGGCCGGCGAGATCGCCGAAAGGCGGCTCATTTCCTTGGCCTTTGCGACGACCGACAAGGCAGTCGAAGAGGCAATGGGCGTGGAGCGTCGAGAGCGTGTCTCGAGAATCTAGGGCTCGTGGGTGGAGACGGAGGAAGCCCCCGTGTTCCCGGTCACCTCGCAGAGCCTCATCGTCACCACGAGCAGCGCGGGGACGCCGTGCCGCTGCCGCGACATCACCTGCGATCCAAACTATTTGCAAACGGCCCCCTCATTTGGATCGCGACTAATAATCGCGATCCAAATAATTTCCATACAGCCTCCTAATTTGGATCGCGAATATTGATCACGATCCAAATCAGAGGTCGTTTTGTAAATAATTGGATCGCGGTAATAGTTTGCACGCCAGTCCTCCGGGTTGCGCTGGTTGACGCCGGCGAGCTCCGCACCGCTCTGGCCGCCGCATCCACTTCGGCCACCACGCGTCCCTCCGCCAGGCCGTTTCCACCGGTCGCGCAGCTCTGTTGACCGCGGTGAGAAGCAGCAGCGGCGGCCTGTCTCCCGCGTGGCCG
>LAPY01001124.1:130096-141448 GCA_000970635.1 Eragrostis tef
CCCTCCTCGGCCGCATGACCTGCCGCCAAACGGCGGCGCGATCTTCTAGGCGGTCATCATCAGGGCGGGCCCAGTCGCGCGTGGTGTCTTCGATCGGGTAGCGCCGCAATGCGCCGCGCATCCTATCCGGGCTGATCTTCTTGGAGACGGAACTCATCGCCAGGAGCTATTTTGCGCAGGCCGCATTTCTATGGGCGCGATCGGCGTCCTCTCTTTTAAAATTTAGAGAGGTCTAAATAATTTTTTTTTGTCTTAAACAAAGTTTAATTACAAAACTAACTGCAAAAACTTCGGTCTAAATCGCGAGATGAATCTAATAAGGGTAGGTAAGCCGTGATTAAACGATGGTTACTATAGCATCACTGTAGCAAAACATAGCTTAATTAGGCTCATTAGATTCGTCTCGTAAAGATGTACCTATCTGTAAAGAGGTTTTGTCATTAGACTCTATTTAGTACTCTTAAATAACAAAATTCTCTTTAATGCTAAAATTTAGAAGGGTCTAAACCCATGCGCCAAACGCGCCCTATGTCATAAAGAAGAGATAGGCTATCTACGTGCACCCCGTACGTGGTCTACGCGGAGGTGTCCAACTACTGCGGCAAGTAATTCTTGTTTAATAACCCGATTAATGATCGGGTTCTTGCGTCGCCCATCGATCACCGTCGAGCTTCCGTACCTCTTCTCCGACAATCGGCATCGACAACGCTGGCCTATACTTCGTCAACACCTGCGGCCGAGCTCAACGCACGACGCTTAAAAGACGCTTTCATGGGTTGTTGTTCGGCTACTCCGAGCATACGTCCTCGACATCACCGCCACCAAATACGGCCCAGCGCCGTGGCACAACGAACTCAATCAAAGGCTCACACACAAGTCGCCTCCCTCCGATGCAACAAGAAGCCAAAACTTAAGAGTCTGGTGGGTGCGCGAAGAAGACAACTGCTGGTGTTACCCTATTCTCAAACTGAATCAAACTTTCTTTTTTCTTTCTATATTTTTATCTATAATTTTCTCATTCGTTTCTTTAGTAACTGATGCCACGTGTCATGCTGTGAGTAGGACTCCCTCCCTCGCGCGACTATAAAAGGACGACCCTGCAGGCGAAGATACGAAGCAGAACTGCAGAAGCCGATAGCTCCTGTTTCCCTTGTAGCAGTAGCTGAGCCTGACCAAACTGTAAGGAGACGAGACGAGCTGTGACTCGACTGCTCTAGGTAAGACAGGTTCGTGTAGGGGCTTCCCGAAAGGGAAACCTGTATGTAAATATAAGCTTGTCTTTTTAATGAAGTGAGCTTCATTTTGCTAATCCCGGTCCATTTATGATGTACTACGTACGAGCATTTATGCTAGGGACTCTAGGAGCCACATGTATGACGAGATGACAGTTTTTTCTGCCTCTTGCTTGTGTAGCAATATGTCACGTGCCCAGGACGACCCGACGACCAACGAGATGCTGCTCCAAGGCTACGCGTTGCTGCACAACTTCGGGCTCGCTCATCTCAAGTCCTCGGCTCTCAAGTGCGCAGTTGGACTGGGCATCCCCAGTGCCATCCACCGTTGCGGCGGAGCAGCGACATTGTCTGACCTCATCAACGAAACGGGCCTCCTGCCGGCCAAGCTTCCGTACCTCCACCGGCTCATGCGCCTTCTCGCTGTCTCGGGCATTTTCGACGAGTCAAAGCCGCCCGTTGGTGAGAGCGAAGCAGAAGCAGCTGCCATCTACACGCTCACTCCAGCGTCCCGCATCCTCGTCCGCTCCTCCGACAACAACAATTCATCAACCTCGCAACAATCATGCGACATGTCCGCGCTGCTGCTCATCTTCACGCGCCTTGACACCACGGTGTCCACTTACTTCAACCTGGAAGCGTGGTTCCGCGATCCGGGTGCCAAACCGCTGTTTGAAATGGCGCAAGGCATGTCCTCATGGAGTTTCACCAAGGTAGATGCGTCGTACAATGATGCCGTCAACCTTGCTTGCGTTGCAGACAGCAACTTCACGATGGATATCGTGCTCAAAGAGGCTGGCGGCGTCTTTCAAGGACTAGACTCCCTGATCGACGTTGGCGGGGGGGCCGGCATAGCCGCAGCGGCTATCGCTAGGGCCTTTCCCCACATAAGATGCAGCGTGCTGGACCTTGAACAGGTGATAAGCAAGGCACCTGAACATGGCCAGGTGCAGTTCCTCGTTGGTGACATGTTCAAGTACATTCCACCTGCAAATGCTGTTTTACTAAAGGTACTCAGTTGTCACACTGCTACCGTGTAGTTTTCTTTTCATTCTCTTTTCTTTTTGCGGGATACTGTGTAGTTACTTTTCTTTCTCTTTTTTTATATAATCTCCCTCTCATTACATGTCTAACTACTATCCACGACACATGTGTCTTTTATCTCAGTCTGTTTTGGATTGTTGGGACGATGACTCCTGCGTTAAGATTCTTCGACAGTGCAAGGAAGCAATTCCGGCAAGAGATGCTGGAGGGAAGGTAATAATAATAAATATGGTGATTGGACATGGGGCATTGGACAAGGCAGCCATAGAGGCCCAAGTGTTGTTTGATATGTTCATAATGCGTAGTCCCGGGCATGAGCGAGAGGAGCACCAATGGAAGAAAGTAATCACGCAGGCTGGATTCAAGGAATACAAAATCATGCCACTATTGGGTCCGGTGTCTATCATTGAGGTTCTTCCGTGAGAAACCTCATTGACATGATCGATTTGGATTCACCATGGAGGGGATGTTTATGCAGTGAACCTCTACTCCTATGCTGGTCGTCCATTTCCATTTAATAAGATCTGCGTGTGAGAAATATTCAGCTCTTTAGAAATTGCTGGATATGTTGTGCAAGTATTAATATTGTTTCCTTCTGGTGTGCATTGTGACCTCCCGCATCATTGTGGGGGCTGATCAAATTGAACTTTCATCAAGAATTGTATGTTGATGAAATTGTACTTTCATCAAAAGTTGTATGTTACATCACTTCCTGTCATCACGTACGCGGATCAGGTGTGTTCAATGTTTTTTTTTGGATGAATCGTGTTCAGTGGTTTTCAGAGTTTCTCTTATAATGTTCAGATCCGCGTTGCATCGAACGCATGCCGTCTCGGCCACATTTTCCGGGGAAATTTTGTGTGCAAATGACTCTTCGGTGCAATGGTGCAAATAGCTATTCCTCCTGCCGGATCATAATGCTTTTTAATCTTGTGCTCGGCCTTTGGTCACCTCTTCTTTGCTCTCTCTCCGGGCTGCCCGTGTGCTCGGTTGTCATAATGCTTTTTATTCTTGTGGAGAATTTCATGTTCTTTCTTTGTACTGTGCGATTTGGCTTCGTGCACAGCCACTATTCAGTTTCAGAGAGCACAAAAAGCCCCAAGAAATCGGGAAGTTCTGCGAAGAAACAGGCACTGATATCACAATGACACATGTCAACACCAAAACTCGACTAACTCAAGCTCTCAAATGATGTCGCGCACTGCTCAAAGTGCTACTAGTCAGCTAAAGTAATCAGGTAATACTCAATGATCAGCAGGTGACGCCGTGACGGTACACAAATGAAGCATCGCTTGGACGAGAGTTTCACAATTTTTATGCCAGAAGTGACTAGAACAAGAGCTGGAGGGGAAAAGTACCACAGAATTAGTGCACCAATGTTGCGGCACCTGAACATGCACCAGCTCTTGACCAACGCATGGACAAAAACGAAGGAAGCATTATGGGCAAATAACAGGAGATTAGCAAGCAAGAGAGGCCAAATAGGATCCTGTCATAACATATAACATAGCATTCAATTCGTTCACAAAACACAACAGTACGGGCTACCCGGAGTTTCATTTCGATTAACATCCAAGAGACCGGAGCACAAACTTAAATCCATATATCAGTGCGAGGGAGCACTAGAATGCCTTGACTTCGAGACCAAGTGTCACACAGTTACAGGATACAACATATGGCAAAGCGGAGAAACAAAATGACTCCAGAAACCACCATTACCGCACAGCTGTTCAAACTAAATGCAGGTGTCTTCTGGCTGGTAAAAGCGGATATCTTGCATGGAATTCTGTAGCAAATATAGCCAACTAATGGTTCACTGTCCCCCACGAAGTGTCCTGATCAAAGTGCCAAGAGACACAGAATTCTGTCAAAGCAAAGCATTTGTTGTCAAGTGTTTGCAGCTTGGCAACATAAGAGTTGAAGTATCTTAAAAGAGAAACATGGGAATACTTTCAATTCAATCATTCATTCCAGCACAAATACAGGACAATTTTGTCAGCTCTAGTACTCAAGAAATACTTAGCTACAGCCTACATAATACATTAAAAGATGACACAAAGAACAATAGAACAGTAAAAGACTGATGTAGCTTCAGGAAATATTAAATACGCTATAACCACATCTTAAAAGTGTCAAGTTCTTGAGCCCAATCGTGTAGGAACTAGATCAAAGAAAGCACAAACTTTTAAATAGACAGACACCATAGAAAACATGCAATTAATTAAATTCTCCATGGGTTTCAGACACATGTGAGACAATGAGAGTATGGTCAGAGTGTCATGACCTAGCTATGGCCCTGGATTAACTTAAAAATGCATGGCCCCGAGCCTAAGCAGCACACCAAGCTGGCAAGCAGCTGTCACAAGTGCAGGGATCAAGAGTGAGTGGTGACAGATGGATAGGTCTTTTACTTATCTCAAAAATGGAAGGCTTATTATCCATTTTCATCCGCTTTAGCGTATAGGACCTGCAACACTTTCGGTATGCAACTCCCCCCAGCTCAACAAACTCATATAAATTCATCTCCAACCAAACTAATCCTAACTGAAGAAAATGTAGTCAATTCCAATCAAAATGAAGCAAGTAATCACTATGAGATTAGGACATAAGAAGTCTTATCACTCCATGCTACAACCTACAGGATTAACAGCTCTGTGAACAATACCTCTAACATGTGCGTGTGACACTAAAATATTCCCATTAACTCTTCACTATCATGTAGGGACTTACATATTCGTGGCACAGAGGAATCGGACAGCAACTGCACCAAGAAAATCTTGGGATTAGCTAGAGTTTTGGTTAGTAAAGATTGCTAAAGATAGAGTTTGTGTCAACCGTCAATACAGACAGATCGGCGTTTGGTTTGGTACACAAGAAAGATGTAAAATCCTACATCTCTTCTATCTCTGTCCGGCCTCCTCAGCGCAGCGCCGTCACAGCACTTCCGCGCCGGCAAGGTCCAGAACCACGTCTCATTACCTGCTTCAAGTATAACCTATGCCTCAATCCTCCCCCTAATTGTCCCCCACGTGAGAATACCATCCTGACCATGGCAGTCACACATACACAGTGCAGTAAAGAGGACAAAGCACTGATTATATAGTAAAAAAAACTGAAATTACTAGTGAATAATTGTTGGTTTAGAATTAGAACGACTACTTGGGGATAGGGGTAGCAAGGGGACTGGTACTAGATAGATTGATCTTTTGCTTCATTCCGAAAGGGAAGCATGCTTCCCCTTAAATACATGATCGATTTGGATTCACCATGGAGGGGATGTTTATGCAGTGAACCTCTACTCCTATGCTGGTCGTCCATTTCCATTTAATAAGATCTGCGTGTGAGAAATATTCAGCTCTTTAGAAATTGCTGGATATGTTGTGCAAGTATTAATATTGTTTCCTTCTGGTGTGCATTGTGACCTCCCGCATCATTGTGGGGGCTGATCAAATTGAACTTTCATCAAGAATTGTATGTTGATGAAATTGTACTTTCATCAAAAGTTGTATGTTACATCACTTCCTGTCATCACGTACGCGGATCAGGTGTGTTCAATGTTTTTTTTTGGATGAATCGTGTTCAGTGGTTTTCAGAGTTTCTCTTATAATGTTCAGATCCGCGTTGCATCGAACGCATGCCGTCTCGGCCACATTTTCCGGGGAAATTTTGTGTGCAAATGACTCTTCGGTGCAATGGTGCAAATAGCTATTCCTCCTGCCGGATCATAATGCTTTTTAATCTTGTGCTCGGCCTTTGGTCACCTCTTCTTTGCTCTCTCTCCGGGCTGCCCGTGTGCTCGGTTGTCATAATGCTTTTTATTCTTGTGGAGAATTTCATGTTCTTTCTTTGTACTGTGCGATTTGGCTTCGTGCACAGCCACTATTCAGTTTCAGAGAGCACAAAAAGCCCCAAGAAATCGGGAAGTTCTGCGAAGAAACAGGCACTGATATCACAATGACACATGTCAACACCAAAACTCGACTAACTCAAGCTCTCAAATGATGTCGCGCACTGCTCAAAGTGCTACTAGTCAGCTAAAGTAATCAGGTAATACTCAATGATCAGCAGGTGACGCCGTGACGGTACACAAATGAAGCATCGCTTGGACGAGAGTTTCACAATTTTTATGCCAGAAGTGACTAGAACAAGAGCTGGAGGGGAAAAGTACCACAGAATTAGTGCACCAATGTTGCGGCACCTGAACATGCACCAGCTCTTGACCAACGCATGGACAAAAACGAAGGAAGCATTATGGGCAAATAACAGGAGATTAGCAAGCAAGAGAGGCCAAATAGGATCCTGTCATAACATATAACATAGCATTCAATTCGTTCACAAAACACAACAGTACGGGCTACCCGGAGTTTCATTTCGATTAACATCCAAGAGACCGGAGCACAAACTTAAATCCATATATCAGTGCGAGGGAGCACTAGAATGCCTTGACTTCGAGACCAAGTGTCACACAGTTACAGGATACAACATATGGCAAAGCGGAGAAACAAAATGACTCCAGAAACCACCATTACCGCACAGCTGTTCAAACTAAATGCAGGTGTCTTCTGGCTGGTAAAAGCGGATATCTTGCATGGAATTCTGTAGCAAATATAGCCAACTAATGGTTCACTGTCCCCCACGAAGTGTCCTGATCAAAGTGCCAAGAGACACAGAATTCTGTCAAAGCAAAGCATTTGTTGTCAAGTGTTTGCAGCTTGGCAACATAAGAGTTGAAGTATCTTAAAAGAGAAACATGGGAATACTTTCAATTCAATCATTCATTCCAGCACAAATACAGGACAATTTTGTCAGCTCTAGTACTCAAGAAATACTTAGCTACAGCCTACATAATACATTAAAAGATGACACAAAGAACAATAGAACAGTAAAAGACTGATGTAGCTTCAGGAAATATTAAATACGCTATAACCACATCTTAAAAGTGTCAAGTTCTTGAGCCCAATCGTGTAGGAACTAGATCAAAGAAAGCACAAACTTTTAAATAGACAGACACCATAGAAAACATGCAATTAATTAAATTCTCCATGGGTTTCAGACACATGTGAGACAATGAGAGTATGGTCAGAGTGTCATGACCTAGCTATGGCCCTGGATTAACTTAAAAATGCATGGCCCCGAGCCTAAGCAGCACACCAAGCTGGCAAGCAGCTGTCACAAGTGCAGGGATCAAGAGTGAGTGGTGACAGATGGATAGGTCTTTTACTTATCTCAAAAATGGAAGGCTTATTATCCATTTTCATCCGCTTTAGCGTATAGGACCTGCAACACTTTCGGTATGCAACTCCCCCCAGCTCAACAAACTCATATAAATTCATCTCCAACCAAACTAATCCTAACTGAAGAAAATGTAGTCAATTCCAATCAAAATGAAGCAAGTAATCACTATGAGATTAGGACATAAGAAGTCTTATCACTCCATGCTACAACCTACAGGATTAACAGCTCTGTGAACAATACCTCTAACATGTGCGTGTGACACTAAAATATTCCCATTAACTCTTCACTATCATGTAGGGACTTACATATTCGTGGCACAGAGGAATCGGACAGCAACTGCACCAAGAAAATCTTGGGATTAGCTAGAGTTTTGGTTAGTAAAGATTGCTAAAGATAGAGTTTGTGTCAACCGTCAATACAGACAGATCGGCGTTTGGTTTGGTACACAAGAAAGATGTAAAATCCTACATCTCTTCTATCTCTGTCCGGCCTCCTCAGCGCAGCGCCGTCACAGCACTTCCGCGCCGGCAAGGTCCAGAACCACGTCTCATTACCTGCTTCAAGTATAACCTATGCCTCAATCCTCCCCCTAATTGTCCCCCACGTGAGAATACCATCCTGACCATGGCAGTCACACATACACAGTGCAGTAAAGAGGACAAAGCACTGATTATATAGTAAAAAAAACTGAAATTACTAGTGAATAATTGTTGGTTTAGAATTAGAACGACTACTTGGGGATAGGGGTAGCAAGGGGACTGGTACTAGATAGATTGATCTTTTGCTTCATTCCGAAAGGGAAGCATGCTTCCCCTTAAATAGGCAATTCACGACCCCAACAAATGCATCTAACATCATGCTAAGCAATCTAATCGTAACTAAAGCAAACATAGTCAAATCTAATATAAAAGAAGTAACTGATCGCTAAGCGAAAAGAAATAAGAAAGCTTATCACCCCATGGTACAGGACCCATGAACGTGGAAAGTACACTCTAAATCATGCACGTGAGACTATGATGTTCTCATTTTTACCTAACTAGAGAGAAAATTGCAGGGTACAGAGAAGTATCACAGACAGTTGCACCAATGAGGAAGAAATATTGATATAGTTAAAACATGAAATTACTAATGAATATTTGTTGGAAGTTGGGAGTAGGTTAAGCTATGAGAGGGTACAGGTGAAATATAGATTGGTTTATTCCTTAATTACAACAAGAAAACCAGCAATCCTTTAACTCACATCCCCAGCAGACTTCTATAGTTTCATCACCGGGCACTGACATAAATATGGTACAGGTGAAATATAGATTGGTTTATTCCTTAATTCCAACAAGAAAACCAGCAACCCTTTAACTCACATCCCCAGCAAACTTCTATAGTTTCATCACCGGCCACTGACATAAATATAATCACATATAATCCAAAAGAAGTAATTAATCACTAAAGATCAATAGATAATAGTCATATCAACCCATGCTACCGCTACAGCCTACAGGACCTGCTGCATTGTGAACCATACCTTCTAACTCCAACAAATAACACTGATATTTGCATTAACTCTTACCTAATTAGGAAGAAGAAACTAAGGGGCATGTAAGTGTCACATAGACAGTGCACTAATAAGGACGAAGTACTGGAAAAAAAAACTGAAATAATAATTGTTATTAGTTCAGACTTTAGAATTAGAATACTAGGTAGATTGTCGGTCCTTTCCTACCAATTTAGTCCTAACTCAAAAATATAATCACTACCATGAGATACAAAGATAATAATAAGGCTTACCACCCTGTAGTACAACAAAGGCTCAATGCCCTACAAATCCTACACGTGCCATTCAGATATTCCCATTACGTCTTACGTAATTTGAAAGAAAAACTCAGGTGACACACAAGAGTCATATAGGAAGTCTAATGATAAAGAAGTGATGAGACCATGATATATAGTTAAATTCCGAGTGAACAGTTGGTTCGAACCAGATTAGCTAGTTTTTGCACAACACGCCCAAAAGTAATTGCTGCACTACCAAATTTGATTGCCTTTTCAAAATATGAAAATTATAAATTGCAGCTACAACTCTAATGAAAACCCACAAGCAACAAAGCTTTGGGAGCGGGCTGTCAAATGTGATCCCTGAGTTACATTGTGATAATAACGGATGCGAGATATTTTGGATGAACCAAACATAAGCACGCTAGGCCAACAATTTGGATACAAGAGCAAACCACTGACATAAATTAACTACCAATCAGTAAACAAAGCAATGAAGATTCTTACAATTTCGTAAATTTGGCAGCGACAAGGGCGGTGGGAATCTTGCATATGGGTGAAAGTGACACATAGACCCACTCGGCATGTACAGCTTCTCCACCAGCGATGTTTTCAGGTCCACAGCAAAATATGGTGTTTTTTGCTCCTCTCCACCAAAAGAGAATTGAATCCGTGATCGCTTCTGTTGATGAAAATAGAATGGATTCCCTAATAGGATCAGGTAGCCCCCAGCTGTGTCAGCGACAGAGTAGCAAAAGGGAGGCTTAGGCAAAGGTATGAACTTGTCATGCCGCCACTCCTCTGCGCTATCACCATTGTTTCGGCAAGTCCTGGAATAGATGCCTAAGCCTAACTTGCGGGGGCCAAGAGTTACCAAGCCAAGCCTGCCGTCTTCTGCATCAACAATGGCAATCTTTTCTATCACCATTGTTAAGTCAGACGGACGCAGGAGTTCATCGAGCGAAAACTTCATCTCGCGTGGGTCGAGCACGAGCATATATCTTTCGGACGGGTGCACCCAGTAAATGCGGCTGCAGGTGCAGTAGCGCACCAGCCCTTGTGGTTTTAGAATCAAGTTGGAGGGTGAAAAGCTGTAAGATGTGGCGCCACGCCATTTTCCGGTGACCCCAGAGAAGACGCAGCTCACGAACTTGTGGTCGGACTTCCAATTGCAGATGACCAGGAAATGTGAATCCTTCCCCGACTCCTTCTCCTCGTCGTCCCCAGGTGGTGCGAGGAACGGATCCGACTTCATTTCGAGCCACATCGGGGGCACCAGATCTCCGGGGATCGAGGGAACCAGGGCGTACCGGCGGAACACGGGGTCGCAGACTGCGAGCTCCAGGAAGGCAGTGTTGAAGAATTTGGCACGGGAGAGGAGGAAGCGGCCGGGGGGGGGGACGGTCCAGCGTGTGGGGTCTGGGAGGAAGGAGAAGGTGAAGTCGGCGGCTTGCGCGACGGCGCACGCGGCGGGGGCGGACGGGTGGGGCGACTCGAAGGGATGGAAGCCTTGGAATCCCTCGTTTGCCGTGAATCTGAAGATCCCGAGGAGGGGCGGAGGATGGAGGGACGTGAACCGACGGAGGAACGCGTGGCCGGAGGCAACGCGGCGGAAGGCGCGGCAGGCGGCGGAGGCGCGCGCGAGGTCGGGCCCGGAGTCGAGGCGGAGGAAGATGTCCTCCAGTATCTCGTCGGGGAGGAGCTGCTGTTCCGCTGGTGCCGCGCCGATCTGGCTCCTCATCGGCGAGGCCATCGCGCGCCGCCGGCGAGGTGGTGGTGGCCGTGAGCTCGCTGGAGTGTGGGTTGCTGCCCTTTTTTTTTGGGGCCCTTTGATCAGTGGCTGCTGATGCCTCACTCGAACGGGGGATTTTGAGGATTCAGGACTCTCCTAAACCGGCTACTCCGGAACAGACCTCTCCCGAGTTGCTTCCTTTATATAGGACCCTGTTCAAATTTTCAAATACCTGCTTTACCTTGGATCGAATTTCGCCGGACGAAAACGCCCTGGAAGACGTGGTATATATTTGCCGAGGTGTTGCAGCATACACCCCGCATGCACACTGCCCCTGGCACG
>LAPY01001125.1:0-12325 GCA_000970635.1 Eragrostis tef
CGGGACGCCAATCTGGCAGCAGCCAAGCCCTGCACACTCCTCGCCGTCTTGAGCCGCTTCGTCCAAGCTCTCGCAAGAGGAGATGCAGCCGGTGAAGAGGGTCGCCTTCAATATAAGCATGAGTGCTGCAGCCGATGGCCGTAAATACGTTGCGGGTCTTCGACAGCGTGAACGAGCGGAGGGTGGTTGCCCTGGACGATATGCTGGAGACGGTGTCGTTCGAGCTGAAGCAGATGTACGACACGTGGCCGCCGATGCGTATCTCGCCTGTCTCCAGCGTGATGTTGATGACCTCCAGGTTGCTGCCTTGGATAAGTTTTGGAGGGCTAACGCTGTCGTTGCAAGTGAGCGTGAAGCTAGGGGAGGTCTGGATGGCACAACCCTCGCCAATGCCGAACGGGAAAGGAACCTCTATGTCCCCGCACTTGCTAGGGCAGTCCGGCCTAGGAATTGCTGGCGACTCGGAGGCGGCAGCAAGAACCACCAGATGGGAAATTACTACTACTACTAGGGCGGGAGAAAGCAGAATCCACAGCTCTTGTGCCATGGCTACAGTGGATGGGTGGTATTTCATGCTAATTTGCAAGATGGTGTGTCGTGGCAATTAGCTTTCTAATCCCCCATCCGGCGACGGGCAGGCCTACGGGGTATATATAGGCGCACCGCGCAAGCGGCGGAGAGAGTTGTTGTTGAAAAACTAAAATGTTTGATTATGACAACGTCGCCTAGCTCGTCTCCTTCTTAATATCATCAATTCATCCATTTTGTCAGCCATAATAGTTTCCTATTGCCTACAAATTTTGATAAGTTCAAGTTGCAATGGGTAGTGCTTACCACTAAGACACCATTTGCTATATATACGCCCTGTCCGACTCCACAGAGCGGAACAATTTTCTAGGACTTGGCCGGTTGGCCCGGCTAGCTAGGTGAACTAAAATAAAGCTTCGCGGTTGGTGGTGGCATCACTTTTTTTATACTAGCACAATGCCTAACAACATATATCGATTTTACATCAAACAGATTGTACAACTTTCTCCACATGACAACATAAGAGTTCATATCAACTCTAAAGTAATGACTGGTCCCGCATGACAGTGCCTCAATAAATGTTAGAGGCTGTCTCTTGAAAAATAGCTAGAGGCATTCTCTCTTCTTTTTCTCCAATAAACAATTTTAAGAGTTAGCTAAGAAGTAACCATTGGGATGCTCTAAGGCTCGCTCTAGGAGTTACTGACTTCCCTGGCACCCCACTGCAAGATCCGTTGTCCCTAATGGCCCAGTCAAGCACCCTCGGCAAACTTGTACCGACCCGATTGATAAAGCTATTGTTTCCATCTACAATTAGGTCTTCCCGTTGGAAACGGTACCTAACATATATATTAGAAATAAAATAAAGGAAACAAGTTATTAGTCATTCTTGAGAAATCGTAAGTGTAAGGATATTTATGCAACATATATGATAAAAAATACGTACGATCCTTTCTCAGATAAGAAGGCATAGCTGCAGGGGCTGTAATTCCACGCAGGATTGACGTAGTCTTTTTCGTCGCCCCAGTTGACTCCGAGCTGCTTGATGTTCCCCGGGACGCCAATCTGGCAGCAGCCAAGCCCTGCACACTCCTCGCCGTCTTGAGCCGCTTCGTCCAAGCTCTCGCAAGAGGAGATGCAGCCGGTGAAGAGGGTCGCCTTCAATATAAGCATGAGTGCTGCAGCCGATGGCCGTAAATACGTTGCGGGTCTTCGACAGCGTGAACGAGCGGAGGGTGGTTGCCCTGGACGATATGCTGGAGACGGTGTCGTTCGAGCTGAAGCAGATGTACGACACGTGGCCGCCGATGCGTATCTCGCCTGTCTCCAGCGTGATGTTGATGACCTCCAGGTTGCTGCCTTGGATAAGTTTTGGAGGGCTAACGCTGTCGTTGCAAGTGAGCGTGAAGCTAGGGGAGGTCTGGATGGCACAACCCTCGCCAATGCCGAACGGGAAAGGAACCTCTATGTCCCCGCACTTGCTAGGGCAGTCCGGCCTAGGAATTGCTGGCGACTCGGAGGCGGCAGCAAGAACCACCAGATGGGAAATTACTACTACTACTAGGGCGGGAGAAAGCAGAATCCACAGCTCTTGTGCCATGGCTACAGTGGATGGGTGGTATTTCATGCTAATTTGCAAGATGGTGTGTCGTGGCAATTAGCTTTCTAATCCCCCATCCGGCGACGGGCAGGCCTACGGGGTATATATAGGCGCACCGCGCAAGCGGCGGAGAGAGTTGTTGTTGAAAAACTAAAATGTTTGATTATGACAACGTCGCCTAGCTCGTCTCCTTCTTAATATCATCAATTCATCCATTTTGTCAGCCATAATAGTTTCCTATTGCCTACAAATTTTGATAAGTTCAAGTTGCAATGGGTAGTGCTTACCACTAAGACACCATTTGCTATATATACGCCCTGTCCGACTCCACAGAGCGGAACAATTTTCTAGGACTTGGCCGGTTGGCCCGGCTAGCTAGGTGAACTAAAATAAAGCTTCGCGGTTGGTGGTGGCATCACTTTTTTTATACTAGCACAATGCCTGACAACATATATCAATTTTACATCAAACAGATTGTACAACTTTCTCCACATGACAACATAAGAGTTCATATCAACTCTAAAGTAATGACTGGTCCCGCATGACAGTGCCTCAATAAATGTTAGAGGCTGTCTCTTGAAAAATAGCTAGAGGCATTCTCTCTTCTTTTTCTCCAATAAACAATTTTAAGAGTTAGCTAAGAAGTAACCATTGGGATGCTCTAAGGCTCGCTCTAATAACGGGCTGGCATGTTGGTTCCCAAGCCATGCATATTGAATCTTAGGACAACATCAATGAGTAGCAAATTACAATATAAAAAATAACTTGACAATATGAAAACGGGTCAATAATATAACAAATTACAATATACAATAATATTGAAAAATTATCAATCTGTGAAAAAAAGATGGACATTAAATGAATATACGAAAGATATTTCAACGCTGAAAATAACTTTATGATCAATACTAAACTATTTAGTTTTCGTCAAAAAAATACTAAACTATTTAGGGTAATTGAGCATCACCCAACATAAAAAATCATTTTCTTATATTTCTATATTATCAAGCCTAGTAAGCTGATCACACTTTGTGACCAACTCACGAGCTGGCTCGTTATGGAATGAATTGTGAAGAAAGCTTTGGCTTGGTTCATTTGAGAGCCCAATGGAGCCGAGCTGAGCCAACCCAAAAATATGAACGAGCTGGCTCCTACCTTTTTGCCAGCTCAGAGAGAGAGAGAGAGCTAGCCCTGGAATACAGTGAAAATAAAAAAAACAGAGATCACTCTGGAACAAAGCCTTGATATAGCATTTTGAGGCACCACCAATCGCTATGCCGAGTCATTATTATTCATTCTCTATTAGAGCACCATAAGTCGTAGTGTTCTCGTTTGTCCAAAAAAAAGAAAAGTCGCAGTCTCGTTTTAAAACTAAGATCGCACACGAAAGATATACACAAATAATTGGTTCTTGGCTTGCATGATCGTGCCCTCAACCTGGTACGTAGTGGACGAAAGGAAATGATGAGAAATACAGTTGGTATTGTGTATGCCACCTAACGTTAGAAATGTAATATGTATGGAGACGGAAATTATATATTTACGGAATCCTACTAGAAAGACTTCGATCTAATAAGGCTTTCTTCTGGCTCAGAATATTATATATGTACAAACAGAGGAATGAGATAAAAACATAAAGATTTATTTAAATGAAATTAAAAATGAAGAACCTCTCTATAACTAAACATAAGCATTGAGAATTTATATATTATTTGGATTTCAGAACCATATGCTCAATGCACACTATAAGAAAATTGTGTGATCAGTATAGTTTCTCACATCCAGATAAAAAAGAGACATGCCCTCCACGGCGGCTCCACCACTGAAAACAGACGGCAAAAGTGACGTAAGCTCAGCCCAGCATGTGCTGCCCACATCGCGCTTGTCATCGCACCACACCAGATGCACTCAGGAGCTGCCCCGCCTCGAGCTCGTCAGATCCAAGCTGCCACAAAGGAGGAAGGACGCCCGCGCCACCACTGAGGACTAAGGGTGCCGCCCATGCTGTGAGATCTGCCGTCCTCGGTTGAATCTGGCCGTCGCGCCTCCTCCATCGTTGAGCTCCATCCAGATCTCAACGGCGCTGCGCTGCGGGGCCACGCGACGGGCTGTGCGTTTGTCGTGCGCCGTCGTTCGTAGAGGCGACGGTGCAATGACGTGGTGGCTCCTAATTCCGCACGGAGCAACGCCGACTTCCGTTTGTTCTCAAGTCTGAACATGATGTCTTCTCTGCTCTTCCTCCACACTGCCTTCACGCGTGCCCGGAATAGCTGTTGATGGTCAGCAACGACTGCTTCAATGTCCGGCCGTCGACGCGGCGGCGAGCAACTTGTGCAGGCAAACCATGGCTGCTCCGTTCAAAAGCCCGATCTGGACGTCCCCGCCTCGCACCTAGAGACTGCATCCACCATGGTGGTCAACTGCAAGTCTGGAAAGCTGCATCACCAGACTCCATCCAGTTCATCGGTGAACCCATGAACGGACCATGGTCCTGCAGTGCAGCGCTGATAGCTTCATTTGGCCAAGCAATTTTGTTTATTCAGTTCCATGCGTCCTGACTAACACGGTCTACTAGTGGGCAGGAGTTTGTTTATCCTCTCTGATATCACTAGTTGTTTCTCTTTGCCAAATTACTAGTTGTCAAATGCAGCGAAGCGAACCAGTCATGCGTGCAAATATAAGCACCGAAAGCACGTCAAATGTTCCAATCTAAGATGACAGATCAAATCAGAGCAACTGCCTGACGAAACTATATTGGATGCTTTATATCGTCCCAGTTTACGGATATTCTGTTCGTTTCAAAGCTTAAATTTTGGTCCATCATCAGGACTAGTACTACAAAGAACCAGAGTATCTTCTCTTTTCACTCTGACACAATTTATTACTGTCACTCTGTCAGTTTATAGTTTGTTCTCATCATCTCTATCCCGCTCTCTGTATCTTCAGCATTTATTTCAGATTTTTCTGGATGTTTCTCCACACCCACACATGCTGCTTGCCTGCTTCTCAGAAGTTGCGACTCATCCTTGTCGGCCATTCTCTCATCACAAACCTGTATAAGCTCGACCTGTCAGATTGAACTGAACGAGCATCCAGTCCAGGCATTTCGGCAGAGTGGAATCAAAGAGCAGAAATTTCTTTGGCGTTCAACAGGCGAAAAGGGCGAGGCGCCGACCTTTGATGCCATGGTCAGCCGTGTGCGCTGAGGCCTCTGCTCCTCCGGCCGGCGTCCAGTCGTAGATGGGGGAACTAGTGATTGAAGATCTCGTTAGCCGGCTGGCAGTAGATATCTAGCGGGGCGGACAAGTGGGTGGGTTGGGGATGACTATTAGTCGCGATCCAAACGAAGGGGGCGTTTTGTAAATATACCGGACCGAATTAGGGGTTCTTCTACAAACCGTCCCGGCCGTCGACCCCGCAGCCGGCGAGGCTGCGCCGCCGCCGCCGACCTGCGCTACCCTCGCCGCCATGCATCCCGCACGCCCACCAGCGCCGGCGTTCTCCCGCTGACTGCCCCGGCGGCCTGGCCACCACCCGGAAATGCTCTGCTGCTCACCACGCCATGGCCGGCCGTTCCTCCCTGCCTCCTCATCAGCCATCTTACTATTTCCATATCATTATTTGATTGCATAGAACCGTAGAGAGGAACAAGCAGATGCAAGATGGCA
Organism: Eragrostis tef; assembly: GCA_000970635.1. Taxonomy (NCBI): domain Eukaryota; kingdom Viridiplantae; phylum Streptophyta; class Magnoliopsida; order Poales; family Poaceae; genus Eragrostis; species Eragrostis tef. The sequence goes on from LAPY01001125.1 coordinate 5,797, forward strand.
CACAACGCATCATCAGAGTTACACGACACTGTGGCACTGGCAACCACAGCAGGTCACAACATTGCGAGGTCAGTCTCGCCATCGATGGCCGCAGCTGGGGTTGGCGCACACGAAGAACAGCGTCATGCCTTCCTCGCCCCTCGCCGTCGCCTGCACCACTCGATCAGTGCTCTTTTGTCAGAGCTGAACTCTGAACCAAACTGGAGAGAATGAGTTTGTGGCAATGTCCCTGACCTGGAAGAAGACGGCTTCGCCGTGGCCGCAGGCGGCGCAGCGGACGGACTTGGTACGGGGGAGCGTGGGGTCGGAAGCGACGTCATCGTAAAGCACCTGCGTGAGCTCGCCGGCGGCGTGGTCGACCACGTTCCGGTACACCAAGTTGGTGTCCGACACCTCCTGCAGAGTGCAGAGTTTCAGTTTCAGACATACTTGCAGGGCAATCAGAAAGAAGTTCAGAACAAGAAGCTGAAAAAAAATCCTCACTTGCTCTCCTATCAAGCAGTTCGACAAAATTCTTCGTGGATTTCAAAAGGTAAATTTAAGATCTGTGGAGAAATAATCGGATAAGGAACCGATATGGACAATGGAGGACGAACCTGATGGTCACAGTTTCTGCAGGCAAAGCAAAGAATCTTGTTCGCCCTGTCTTCCTTTGGGTACAGTATGTTGTTGCTGCATGCATGCTCCAGCAATTAGAAAAAAAAAAAGAGCTCGTGACATGAACGGATTAATCACGTGATTAAGAAATGGAAGAACTAGTTAAGCATATCAGTCAGCTATCAGCTCACCATTCACGGCAGAACTTCATGGTGCTCATTGTTGCCTGCTGTCTGTTGGCCTTCCTCTGCTCGCTGTTTCAGGGATGAAGCTGAATCCAAGGAGCAACCAACTCTGATGTTGTTCGTTAAAAAAAAAACATAGATGATAAAGAACAAACTAATCTTTGTAATACTTCTGAAGTAGGTTGCTAAAAGGATATTTGCAGTACATCACCTGACCTTGCTGATGTTCTTCTTGGTTTACTGGTAGCTTAGCTGCAGTCTGAAGGAGCCTGGTGGCATCGTGGCATAAACACGAAACGAAGATGCGACGGCTGTAAAGTGAAGTGGCTGGAGAAGAGCGTTCTAGGTGATTTTGGAGCTTTCTAGTCTTTCTAGTTCCAGGATCAGTCGAGACTTCCAGCATTTCGAGCTGACTAATTATCCAATGTAAATAGTACTTTTTCTTTTTGCGAGACATCCAGTGCAAATAGTTGATCTAAATTTTTCCCAATTCAAACTCTGAGACTGCATGAGTACATGTCGTGATTTTCCCAGAAATGAAAAAACAGTAAAGAGCTTGTTCGTGAATGGGTTAAGAAAAAAATGGGAAGAACTGGAAAGGCATACAAGCCAGTCGTGAGCTCACCATTCACGGCAGAACTTCATGGTGCTCATGGTTGCCTGCTGTCTGTCTGCCTTCCTGTGCTCGCTGTTTCGGTGTGCAGCTGAATCCAGAGAGCAACCAATTGTGATTATGTTTGTCAAGGGACAGTCAGAGATCATGAAGAGCAAATTAATCCTTGTACTACCTCTCAAGCTGGTTGCTAAAAGGGATATTTGCAGAACCTCACCTGAACTTGCTGACGTTCTTGGTTTACTGGTAGCTTAGCTCTGCACTCTGAAGGAGCCCGGTGGCATACGAGTAGACACGAAACGAAGAGGCGACGGCTGTAAAGTGAAGTGGCTAGAGTAGAGGGTTCTAGGTGATTTTGGAGCTCTCTGGTCTTTCCAGTTTCAGGATCAGTCCAGACTTCCAGCCTCTCGAGCTGATTAATCATCCAACGCAAATAGTTTATTACACTTTTTGCCAATTCAAACTTCAGAAGGATGCACTTGTGGAGACTGCATTTTAAGACGAATGTACTGACCTTTCCATTTCTACATGCCGTTATTTTGACAAAAGTATCGATGAGGAAAATTTGAAGTCTTACTACGGGCAACCAAGTAGACAACATTTCGTGACTAGAATTTGTAATCAAAATATCGAGCTTGGCAACATGTTTTGTTGAAGTATAGGGTTTCACAGTTGCTTTCTTTTCCTTTTCTTCTTTTATTATTCTCTCTCTTCTTTTTTCAGGGGATTTATTATTCTCTCTTATAGCAAACTTATTTCGTTTCATTTAGCACAAAGTATAACATGAGGGGATTTTCTTCCCATGAGGGGATTTTCTTCCTTGCGGTTAACCGCAACTGGATATTGCGGTCGACTCACCTCTCTTAGACTACTGTCCACCTTTCAACTTCCCACCATACAGCACGGGGAGCGCTCCGCGCCATACGCGGCAGCGGGGCCACCAGCCTCAAACAAGTTTTATGTTTAAAAAATATATAGCTTTCAAACTAAAATTTTAAATTACGAGCTAATTGCACCGTTACGTTCCTTGCGACGAAAACTTCAAAACTAAACTATGTTTTGAATTTATCTAAAAATATTAAAAATGATAAATTAAAAGGTAAAAACAACAAATAAAAAAATTAGACAACAAACAAGAATATTGAAGCAACAAACCAAAGAATGGTACACCAAATAAAAATGTTAGATAAAACAAATAAAAAAGTTGAACAACAAATAAAAAGGTTGGACAACTAAACGATAACTGAAAACGTTGGACGAACAAATAGAAAAATTGGATGAATAAACAGAAAAGTTGGACAACCAAACAAAAAGTTGCAGCGAATTTTTTTTATCGAAACATACTCGAGTAGGGTCTAGTTTCGAAGATCTTGTTCCGAGAAACACGATGGTGGAATCGGTTTTTCATTTAGACGCATGGTTTGCGGTCTATGAATTTTTTTAGTTGAAGACATTGATAATGTCAGCACGGTCCCTACTCAAACCAGCTCCACCGTATGTGACGGTTTCTAAAAATAGTATCAACCGCAAAAAAGCCTTGTTGCGGTGACCGCCAAATAGAGGGCCCCAACATGAGGCCAGGCTTTGGGCTATCGTTTATGGGCTCTGTGTACAAGGTCCTTGGGCTTCCTATGACGGACTACTCTCAGCTTATTAACCCTTTGTAGCAAAATGAAGTAACTCTGTTCCACATCTGTTCCAAATATCTTTTATCTTAAAAAAAAATCTGTTTCAAATATCTAAATAAAAATACTAGTTCACATATTCTTAAACATATAATTTAAAAATATAACAAAAAATACAATTATGTTGTGTTTTTGTTGTGTTTATCCTAAACGACATGGTGGTTCAAACCTGATTTGAGAAGGTACGGAGGAAAATTAGATTGAACTTTTGGCTCCAATCGAAATTCAGCTGGTGTCAATTTCTTGTCGACAAGGGCAAATTGTCCCAATCTCCATGTACTACATCTCTTGACATCCCTATGCATGGCTATTTCGCATTTTCTCAGACTGGTGCTTGGAATAAAATATAGAGATAATTCCTTCTACACCATCCAAAGAAGTTCCAATGCCTTATCTACCATCAAAAAACTTTCACTTCCTTGTGTACCATTGCATCAATTTTCCCTGGTCTTGCATACCACTGCCGTTACTTTGGCTTGCCCAAGCCGTCAAGAACATCTGGCCCACCAGTCAGTTATTCCATAATGACCATCGTTGCCCTCTTGCATTCCTGTTGGTGCCTGCTCTTGCTTTGGTTCCCATGTCTTAGAAGCCCGACGACGCGATGCGAATTAAAAAACTTCTTTTGTTTCTTGTCCTCCCCGTAGCAAAATTTCAAAGGTCCTGCGCTGCGTCGCGGGGCACTCGCCGGCTGCCGCACTCGTCTGGCAACAACTCCTACGTACGGCCATTTCTTCCTCTCCAACACCTCCGCATGCTCTGAATCAATGGCTCTGCTCCACTCTCGCGCACGGCACAGACGCTCGCGCCTGGCTCCGCGACTTCCACGACGCACTCGCCAACTGCTCACCATTGGAACAAACAAGGCCTCGACCAGTACGCATCAGCGGCCGAGTGCTTCCGTGCAGCACTATCCATAGGTGCCGGCGCCGCAAACGAAGCGCGGAAGTTTGCTCTCCTCGCGACTAATTTAACTGGTTCGTTCGCGCTCGCTACCGGCCACCGTCGCCGTGCGCGCGTTGGCGAGCTCAGGCTCGGGCCAGGCGAGCTTCGGCATGGTGCTCTCCTCCAGCGAGCTTGGGCCATGGATGGTCAGCTCCAAGAACTGACGGTTGAGGAGAGCGACGGGTCGAGCACTTGACGATCGGACGGTGCTGCAGCACGGCAGGGCGGCGCAAAAGCGCCGTGTTGTTGCCGGTGTGAGGGCGAAGGGGTCTTTTAACCACACCGTTACCATCCGTTGGGGCAAAACTTGACAGCCATGGTAAACAAGGGTAGAGAAAATTGAATCAATGGTACACAAGGGATTGTAACTTTTCCAATGGTATAGAAGGGATTGGAAGTTATTTCAATGGAATAGAGGGAATTTGCTCTAAAATATGCGGGAGCAGAATGTATCCATACACACAGCCTAACATCCCACATCTTTTACGTACAGTAGCTTCGAAAACAAAAAAGACAAAAATACTGGTACTCATCAAGAGCACGTGATAATTTATCCACTCCTTCTGATATTCCGCTATCCAACAGATCCCTGGACAGCGACGTGTTCTTGTTCAGCAGCAGCCGCAACCGCAGCCGTGAACACGATCCACATCATTCGCTGATGCTGAAGGGTAATTGAGTATGTTGTTGCTGCATGCATGCCCCAGAAATGAAAAAACAATAAAGAGCTTGTTCATGAATGGGTTAAGAAAAAATGGGAAAAACTGGAAAGGCATACAAGCCAGTCGTGAGCTCACCATTCACGGCAGAACTTCATGGTGCTCATGGTTGCCTGCTGTCTGTCTGCCTTCCTCTGCTCGCCGTTTAAGGGATGAAGCTGAATCCAAGGAGAAACCAACTCTGATGTTGTTCGTTAAAAAAAAACATAAATGATAAAAACAAATTAATCTTTGTAATACTTCTCAAGTAGGTTGCTAAAAAGGATATTTGCAGGACCTCACCTGACCTTGCTGACGTTCTTCTTGGTTTACTGGTAGCTTAGCTCTGCAGTCTGAAGGAGCCTGGTGGCTTAGTGGCATTGACACGAAACGAAGATGCGACGGCTGTAAAGTGAAGTGGCTGGAGAAGAGCGTTCTAGGTGATTTTGGAGCTTTCTAGTCTCTCTGGTCTTTCTAGTTCCAGGATCAGTCGAGACTTCCAGCATTTCGTGCTGACTAATTATCCAATGTAAATAGTACTTTTTCTTTTTCCGAGACATCCAGTGCAAATAGTTGATCTAAATTTTTCCCAATACAAACTCATAAGGATTCACTTTGAGACTGCATTTTAAGACGAATTTACTGACCTTTGCAGTTCTACATGTCGTGATTTTCAGAAAAAGTATCGATCAGGAAAATTCAAAGTCTTACTCTTACTGCGGGCAACCTATGCAAACAACATTTCGTGACTAGAATTTGTACTATGATATATAGGACATTGTTTTTTTTTTGGCGAGAAGATATATATAGGACATCATAATCTCGAGCTTGGAGACATATTTTATTGATGAGTTACAGGGTCTGATACGAGTAGCTTGTGAAACGTAGATATCACAGTTGTTCGTTTTCTTTTTCACAGCAAACTTATTTCGTTTAGCTCCTCGCAAAAAAAAACGTATTTCATTTAGCACAAAGTATATAACATGAGGCCAGGCTTTGGGCTGTAATTTATGGGCTCCGCGTACAATGGCCCAGTCTAACACTTCCGTCAGATCTTGGGCTTCCTATGACGGGGTACTCTCAGCTTATTAACGGCCCACTTCACAACCCTAGTAACAAAATGATGATTTTGTTCCACATTTTGAAAATCTTCACTCAATATTTTGCAGGATTTAGGTAAATATCTAAAAAATAGTAGTTCACATATTCTAAAAAATAGTGAAACAATAAAATTCAAGTATTATATTTTACAATAATAATAATAGAATCATATCGTGTTTTATTGTGTTTATTATAAACAACATGGTGGTTCAAACCGATAGCTCTATATAATCAAAATTCGGCCGGTGTTGAGCGCGTGTTGACAACTTCAAATTGTCGCAACATCCATAAACATCCCTTGACCTCCCTACAAGACTACAATTATGCATGGCTATCTCTCATCAAGAGCAGAATGTAATGCTTGCAATAAAATATACGGGAGAAGAATGTATCCATACACAGTCTGACATCCCACATCTTTTATGTACAGTAGCACGTGATAATTTATCCACTCCTCCAGTCCTCTTGATATTCCGCTATCCAACAGATCCATGGACAGCGACGTGTTCCTGTTCCCCGATCGAACGAAAAAGCCTTCATGCATCGTTAGCAGCAGCCGCAACAGCAGCCGTTAACACTATCCATATCATTCGCTGATGCAGAACGCGACCAACCAATGCGTGTGTCATCTGATCACCGATCTGTCAGAAGCGAGCCCCACCGACCAGCCAGCCACTGAGGCGGGCGGCCCATCACGCAAGTTGC
>LAPY01001125.1:51635-62138 GCA_000970635.1 Eragrostis tef
CGCGACGCGGAGCTCGGCGGCCTGGCGCGGGAAAAGGCGCGCCATGCTGCCGAAGCTGAAGTAGGGTACCGAGTACCGACTACGCCGGCCACGAGACAACGCCGCCCTGTTCGTTCACCACCGCCCGCGTGCACGTACCGGGAAGTCCGGCGTCTCGAACGGCTCCAAGTCGCCGGCCGTATACACCGTGCGTGTGGCCAGGCTGCGCACCGAGTGAGGAGGACGGGCAGTGGAACACGAGCCGCGGGACGCCAACGAGCTGCACGTGTCGGCGGCGAGGCAGTCCGGCCGACGCCGGGTAGTCTTGAGGAGGGTACCACGTCACCGGCCGGCAGCTTTCCATCTGCATGAGTTTCGGCTCGAAGCGTCCATTTAGACTTAAAACTACTAGTCTTTTGATGAATGATGCAATGATGAATCCAACTTATGCTGCAAAATTTACACGTTCAGTACTCTGCATGAGCTGATGAAGAGCGTATAATGTCGGCGATGGCCTGCCCCTGTCAGAACAGGCTCCTGGACGACACTGCCATGTACAATCAGCCGCGCCTTCCGGCGTGACCAACCAAGGCCGGGCATCTCCGGCTCAGATGCAGGAAAATAAGGACCAGGCCCCTTTGTTTTGCTGCCGAATCTGCATCGCGCACGTATCCAACGAGCGACGGCGACCCGAGGCCGGCCGGTCGGTTCACCGTGCACAGAGAGCATCGCGACCGGACTGTTTCCCTTGTTTATTCTGTCACGGGCGCGCCGTTTTTCTACTTTCGCCACGTGTTTTTCCCCCCACCGGCCTTTCTTTTCCTTGGCTACAGGCGCATGAATTTGCAACATGGATTCATATATCTAGAACAAACAATACTGCGACTGTTTTGCAAATGGAACAAATCATTTTTTTGTTTGAAAAATACTTGTGACGCTATAGAAATAGTGTGGAACATAGCTTCACACTTTTTCAAACATGATCATTAGAGATCTGGAACATAGAAAATAGTGAGATGGAACAAATTCAAACGCGGTCATATCACTGATCTGGAAAACAATACGCGTGGAATAAATTGGTTGGAAAGCCAGAACAAATAAATCATAAACATGGAATAAACTATTTAGGAAAATGAAACAAAACATCTTCCTTTTATTGTGATTAAACAAAACATCTTCATGCTTGAAACAAATTTGCTAGAAAGGTGGAACAAAGTAGTTATATATGGAACGGAATCTCTAAAGAGGTGGAACAAATAATTTAAACAAATTAGTTATATATGGAACAAAATATGCAAAGAGGTGGAAAAAAGAAATTGTACTTGTAGAACAAATTTGCTAGAAAGATGGAACAAATTTGTTATACGTGGAACAAAATCTATAAAGAGGTGGAACAAATAAATTGTATTTGTGCAACAAATTCTTCAATGAGGTGCGGTGGTGATTCTAGCTGGCTGGGGTGTGTGCTAGGAAACGAGAAATTGTCATACTAGTACTATTAATATTCATCCACCAATAACTAAATAATAAAAGAAGCAAACAATTAAAAATTAGAGCAACTCGCGTTGGGCCTATTCTGACCGTGAGGAACATGCCATCTTATGCATTCCAGCAAGCAACTCGCGCTGGGCCTATTCGCATGTGCGGAGTGGGCCGGACAAACGCAGGCCAGCCCAAGAAAAAAACGCAGCTCACGTAAACCCTCCTCCTTGGTTTCCTTCCGAAACCTGAAAATACCGTCTGGCCTCCACTCCGCTGCTCCGCCTCGCCCCCACAGCCGCCCTCGCGCCGCCGACCGTCGGTTCTCCGCTACGCGAGCTCGTTAGGCGGTGAGATGGTCACCCTGGAGGCATCAATGCCGGTAACTCTCTTCCCCGTCTCCACCTTCCCCTTCCCCTTTCCCATCCCCTCCGCCTCTCTTCTTCCCTAATCCGGTAGGAATAGGTGTGGATGTTAACGATAAGTTTCTTCTCATATCAGGGCGATTGGGGTTTTGCAATCCGGTCTGGGTAATTGGGGCTACACGCTCGATGAGGCTTGTGGGGTTTGGTGGTACTTTGGCATATCCATGCAGGGTTGGGTCACTTGGATTGTGTTGTTTCCTATCCTTCCCCTTCCTCTTCCCCTCCCTTCTTATGTTCCGCCATTCCTTCCCCTCCAAGGCCACTCTCTTCACTTGAACCGTAACTAAACCATACCCTAGGTGGGCGGGTGAGCTCTTCGACAACTGCGGATGATCGGGGAGACATCGAGCAAGGCACCGGTGGGGAGAGCACGCCTACAACGAGGCGTCGGCGAGGAGATTAGGTATGTCTTGGATTGTTTAAGAATAGGTGTACAAAACATTACACAATTTTTAATGTGAAATATCATTTTCTTGTCCCATGTAATTACTCCAAGATTGAACAAACCAAGGTAGGTACTTATTACTATCTACTATCACTTTGAGTATGTCTCATTTTAACTTGAAATGTTAATCGTTGTAAAAAAAAATAGAGCAAAGCATCTTGAAGTCTTATATGGTATTCCTAACCAACATGTATATATAAACAATAAGGGCCTTTGTAATGCCATATTCAACAATTTATAACATGCTGGGTCGTTGCATTTACGCCATATATTAAGATACCAATATGTTGCTTTCTTTGGTTCTTTAATCTAGAAACATCGTTAGACTTTCAAAGTCCTTGATCCTGATATGTTGCATTCTTTGCAATGATCTGAACCACGAAGTCTAAACTATTTTGCTAAGTTACCATTTCATTAGGAAACGCTTCAAATCCGTTTGTTTTGACTTTATTTGGGCCAAGTGTTTGTCTCTTTGACTGATACATAAAACCATTAGATCATCTTATCGTAAAGAGTATAACAAATGAACTCCGAAGAAAATCAGAGCTGAGCACATGTTCCAATGAAGGTTGCGTCTACAGAAATGACACTGCTATTTTCTCATATGCTAGTGTCTGAACTCTGTAGAAATGTGCCGCGTAAATCGCGATTCGCCGGACTCTATCAGCCCGTGTAAGAGCATCTCCAGCAATGGCTCTCAAAACAAGGCCCTTATTTTTATTTTTTATGCCAACATGTAAAAATGAGGGCTTAAAATTTGACTTCAACTCCAGCAATAAACTATTTAAGATCCTATTTTGTGAAAGAAAATAGTGGGACCGATGAATGAGAGAGAAGATTGGAAGACCCTAAGAATAAGGGCTTGGAGATGTAGTTTGAGAGGACATGCAAAATGAGAGCTCAAATAGAGTTCTTGTTAGAGTTGGTTTTTTAGCTCAAGCCCTCAAATAATAGAGTAGGGGCTTAAGTAGGAAACTTGCTGGAGTTGCTCTAAACTACAGCACTATAGCCACGTCAGGGCGGACGACGCGCGTCAGGAAGCCGCGGACGGCCCGGTAAGACAGGGTGGTCCCTGACGCGGCCCTTGGAACTCGGCGTCGATGCCCTCCTTGGCCGCGCGCGCACCCAGATGAACGGGCGAGCTCGGCGGCGCCATGCTGCCGATTGGTCGCCTCTCGATCGCGGCCATGGTGTCGTCCGGGTCGCCGTTGCGGAGGCAGAGCGGCCGCGTAGCGCTCGATTGAACTGCTGCCGAATCTGCAGAATCCAACGACTCAACGAGCGACCCAAGGCCGGCTGGGCGGTTCGGCAGATCGCAGCAGCTGCTACGTACGCGCTCCGCACCACCTGCACTGTCCCGTTTCCCCGCCCCCAAACGATGTCGACGTCACACGGGTCACGGTGCAGAGCTCCGCGACCAAAAGTATATGATGGCGTGTCCCGTTCAACCGCGCGCGCCGGGCATGGCGTTCCTGAACGGCGACGCTTATAAGCGCGATGCAGCACCAGCGGCCGACGATAGAGCGTCGTCGATGGAGTTTTACTCTGTGCTGAATTTCCGATGATATCAGATGGTGTCTGGACATCCACAAACTTCCTGCGCCGTGGAGCTGCGCCAAATGCTCGCGTCGCGCGATGAACCAGCGCCCTCGGACTCCAGCCGAGCCAGGAAGGCCACGTTCCCACTCACCGCTTGTAATGGCATTGCAACACAACACAGTGCCCCGATGGCTTTGATATCAACGCAGGCGCCGCGACCGAGCTCCTGCACTGCACGGCGACAGACAGCGTCATATGCTGCACGCCTCGGCCTGGAGGAGCTGACCCTTCGTCAGGCACGTGTGATGATGTTTCAGGTTGTCTGGATCCACTAATCAAGGCAGCTGCATACTTAGCTCGAATACGTCGGCGCACGAGCAGTTTTACGGTCCAAAATAATAACCATTAATTTTTTAAAATTAATGGTCATTAGTTTGATCTGACAGTCTAGATTTAACATTGAAAATTCTTTACTTATAACCATTAGTAAGGGTAATATCGGAAAGATAAAGTGTGATACACTTGTAAGAATAATTTTATTTTTATAAAAAAATTAAATTTATAATTTGATCGATTATAGCCCCTAGGTCTAGCCGGTTAGGGTTGAATTATCTACTTAATTATTGTTAATAAAAATTAATTAATAGTAAAATTACAAATGTGCCCTCAAACTAATGGCCATTAGTTTTGGAAAGCTAATGGCCATTATTTTGGACTGTAAAACTCCTCATTAGGATCTAATCATTCTCCCTATGTCAGAGTCCTGGATACCAACACAGCAACGCTATCTGCCACAAAATTGCTGGATCACCGACGCTTGGAAGGACAAGCGCCTCATCCTCCTGGCATTGCTGGAGAAGATTCCCAGATACAAAATTGTAGTAACCCTGATTTGAGGATAGTTTACTTGTAGATTAACAGTGTGAAAGATCAACATACTTGGCTACTTGATAGTTTGTCTCATGCCTAAAGCTGATTTTGTACCCTTATTAACCACACCGCAGTGCATATGGAAGCCTATGAAACAAATGTGTCCCCTCTGTTAACTAAGTTCGATGATCAATCTATCAATCTCCAGCTTCCAAATTTGTAACCATTAACATCATACCGTACGAATCCATCCCAATCAAAATAGACTGTTCCCAGGGAAGCAACTCACCACGACGAAGTAGGCGACGACGAGGAGGAATCCCGGATAAAACTCCTCCAGCACTTCATTGTTAATTAGCAATCGGCTCAATTGTCGGATGGATGTGTAATGGCCGTTTCAAGTATTCGGATGGATGTGAATGCAGCAACAAGCATATTTCGTATATGTGAATGTATTGAAATATTAAAATGCAGAGGATGTTAATATATTTATTTTCTTGTATTATTTATGTACAAAATGTTGAACACGCATTATAAAATCGATGACCCAATCGCCAAGCATGTTAACCAAAAAATATCTTTTTTTAATGCATTACAAAGGTACAAGGGAAAGTGATACCGTTTTGATTATACAAGAAATAAATACATAGAATAAAAGGGGTTAAAATTCGCCAATGGGCCGCGTCAGTTTTATTGTCGGCCTATTGGGCTCTTTGATGGGCTCGTGATCTTGGACTCCCCTCGTTAAACCCTCCTCATCCTCCTCCCGAAACATGAAACAACCCGTCCGTTGCGCGAGTTCGTCAGGAGGAGTCGATGGCTACCCCAGAGGCTTCGGCGTCGGTAATTCTCTTCCTCGTCTCCCCCTCAAGCTTGGATCACTTGGATTGCGCCTTTTATTATCCTTGCCCTTCCCCTCCCTTCCTCTATTCCTCCTCCATCCGTCCATGCAGGGTTGGGTCACTTGGATTACGCCGTGTCCTATCCTTCCCCTTTCCCTTCGACTCCCTTTTTCATGTCTTGGATTGTTTAAGAATAGGTGTACAAAACATTACATAATTTTTAATGTGAAATATCATTTTTCTTGTCCCATGTAATTACTCCAAGATTGAACACACCACGTTAGGTACCTATCACTATCTATCACTTTGAGTATGTCTCGTTTTAACTCGAAATGTTAATCGTTGTAAAAAAAAATAGAGCAAAGCATCTTGAAGTCTTATATGGTATTCCTAACCAACATATATAAACAACAAGGGCCTTTGTAATGCCCCATATCCAACAATTTATAAGAGGCTGGGTCGTTGCATTATTGCCATATATTAAGATACTAATATGTTGCTTTCTTTGGTTCTTTAGTCTAGATACATCGTTAAAATTTCAAGGTCCTTGATCCCGATATGTTGACAATGATCTGAACTACAGGCGCGTTCGGTGACCGGCTTTAGAGGCCTCTAAATTTTAACATTAAAGAAAATCTTATTATTTAAGAGTACTAAATAAAGTCTAATGACAAAATCTTTTTACAGATGGGTACATCTTTGCGAGACGAAACTAATGAGTCTAAAAAGCTATGTTTCGCTACAGTGATGTTACAATAATGCTACAGTAACTATCAACTAATCACGGCTTAACTACCCTCATTAAATTCGTCTCGCGATTTAGACCAGGGGTTCTGCAGTTAGTTTTTTAATTAAACTTTGTTTAAGACAAGATTTTTTTGTTTAGACCCTCTAAATTTTAGAGGGGAAGACGCCAAACGCGCTCTACGAAGTCTAAACTATTTTGCCAAGTTACCATTTCATTAGGAAATGCTTCAAATCTGTTTGTTCTGACTTTATTTCGGCCAAGTGTTTCTCTCTTTGTCCGCCCAAATGACATCATTTCGTAAGAATTTATCATAAATAAAAATAATATGATATATCGTGTGTGTATCATAAAAAACACAGACTTCTGACTCATCATTGCATTTAAGTACCATTAACGACATTAACACGACATGCTCAGGAATCTGATAAAATAACGACATTGTTTGAATTTAAAGACGCTAATTGTCTTTGAGACATAAAAGACTCAAAGCACGTCATATCTTTCAGACGGTCACGGCCAAGCTGATGTGCTTGATGAGGCGCATTTGTTAGACGCGTTTGAAATCTTATAATTTAATGAAGAAAAAAATCAACGCCAACTCAATTGTAGGTTAAAAAAATAAAATGGATCATAACACAATGTTACTATATTTACCTCTCATTGTCTCAGCTTCTGGCCGCTCAAAAATAATTTTACTATATCGAGTAGTGACAAGAACATCTGCATTTAAATAATTTGAGGATATGAGAGGTAAGCAGGCAATGGTGAGAAAATATTGTGTTCATTTCAAAATATGTGTTCATTCGATATCTCTTCTGTGTTCATTTGCACGTGGAGTGCAGCAATATGGAGAAAATATTGTGCCACGAGCCGCCATTCTCCAGCGTGGCGTAAAATATGTGGACTGCGGACATGGATGTTGAGAATCTGCATATTACGCATCAAATAATCACATTATATTTTAAACAATTGCATACACAACGTACCACGTGTTCATCATAGTGACAAAACTTGCTTGGTCGTCTCCAGGTGCGTTTTGTGTCATGGACATCAGATATATAGAAAACCACACCAATAAGTATGAAGAGTTACGGCATATGTTAGAGAAGCAATACCCAGTTTTATTACTAAACTAACAAAGGTGTCAAGCATACCAGTCAAGTTTTTATAACAAAAAATAGAATTCCAATACATCTTTAATAAAAGATAGTTATAGTACACAATACTACATGTCTTTTTCACATAATAAGGGTTTATCGAATTAGAGGGGAAGACGCCAAACGCGCTCTACGAAGTCTAAACTATTTTGCCAAGTTACCATTTCATTAGGAAATGCTTCAAATCTGTTTGTTCTGACTTTATTTCGGCCAAGTGTTTCTCTCTTTGTCCGCCCAAATGACATCATTTCGTAAGAATTTATCATAAATAAAAATAATATGATATATCGTGTGTGTATCATAAAAAACACAGACTTCTGACTCATCATTGCATTTAAGTACCATTAACGACATTAACACGACATGCTCAGGAATCTGATAAAATAACGACATTGTTTGAATTTAAAGACGCTAATTGTCTTTGAGACATAAAAGACTCAAAGCACGTCATATCTTTCAGACGGTCACGGCCAAGCTGATGTGCTTGATGAGGCGCATTTGTTAGACGCGTTTGAAATCTTATAATTTAATGAAGAAAAAAATCAACGCCAACTCAATTGTAGGTTAAAAAAATAAAATGGATCATAACACAATGTTACTATATTTACCTCTCATTGTCTCAGCTTCTGGCCGCTCAAAAATAATTTTACTATATCGAGTAGTGACAAGAACATCTGCATTTAAATAATTTGAGGATATGAGAGGTAAGCAGGCAATGGTGAGAAAATATTGTGTTCATTTCAAAATATGTGTTCATTCGATATCTCTTCTGTGTTCATTTGCACGTGGAGTGCAGCAATATGGAGAAAATATTGTGCCACGAGCCGCCATTCTCCAGCGTGGCGTAAAATATGTGGACTGCGGACATGGATGTTGAGAATCTGCATATTACGCATCAAATAATCACATTATATTTTAAACAATTGCATACACAACGTACCACGTGTTCATCATAGTGACAAAACTTGCTTGGTCGTCTCCAGGTGCGTTTTGTGTCATGGACATCAGATATATAGAAAACCACACCAATAAGTATGAAGAGTTACGGCATATGTTAGAGAAGCAATACCCAGTTTTATTACTAAACTAACAAAGGTGTCAAGCATACCAGTCAAGTTTTTATAACAAAAAATAGAATTCCAATACATCTTTAATAAAAGATAGTTATAGTACACAATACTACATGTCTTTTTCACATAATAAGGGTTTATCGAATTAAAAAATCATGAAAATTTAAAGTAGCAAATCATGATAAAAAAATGAATACACCTAGCTCCGTAAATGCGTTGTCACCGTGCTATTTTATTCTATTGAAATAGATATATGCCTATGCATTGTAACGAGAGAAAAGAATCACCAATGACGCATGTGTCTAAAATTTGCATTACTTGACAGGATCACAAATTATATACCTATGGGCAACTTCACATGAAAGAATCATGTATAACTAACCAAAATATCTAAACATTTCTGATCCTTATGGATGGAAGATGATATGGCTATATGCGATGCTAGTCGAAATATCTAAATTTAAGGGAAAATATTAATATGCTCTCCTAGTAATTTCAAAAGACGCTAAAATGTCCTTATCAGAGGAAAATTTGAATATGTGCTCACTCTGTTCTGATCCCATATGAACAGATCACCATTCTTCTGAAAACGAACATATCTCGATTCCCTTTAAAAATGAACAACCTTGGAACTTAGCAACCATGCCTGTGCGGTACGTGCTATTCAACAATTTCACCAATAATAAAATATTGACAAAAAATCAAAGCAACAAATTAATTTAAAGTTCTGAAAACGAAAGGCAAATCTTGCATGAAACTACAAGAATTTGTTACACAGTTGTTGACAACGAACATTGACATGGTTTTTCATGGCCTATCATAGTTGAATCAAGAAAAGGCACAAAAATATAGAACCACTATGGAAAGTGCTAAGAAGAAAAACTGGAGATCAGCAACGTTGGAGATCAAGCTAGGCTAACCAATCGGAGTCAACATTGGCTCAAGTTGAGTGCACTGAAGGCTCCCCATGTTCATTTGCCACGCCAGCGCCTCCACCCTGAGGCAGGTTTTCCTCTCGTTTCCTTCTCCTTCAATACTAAAACCTGCTGGAAGCTACATAAATGAAGACATCTTCTGAAAAAGGATAGTAGACAATGTCGAGGGGGCAGTATGCTTAAAATATCAACTATTAGGTGTGCTATCGCACTTCTTAGAATAACAAGATTCTATGAACACGCCACTGATTCGGAGCAGACCAAGATGCAGTGAAAAATATTGATGAAGATATATACTCATGACTATAGAAAATGAATGAAAAATATATGACCTTGGCCTGCTTGCATTGTTTATTTATTTACTCAGTTCAGGACAAGTGTGCATATCATGTTAATTTCCAATTGTTTATGCACCATAAAGATTGAGAGTCATGAAGAAATTACTAGGGGATAGTATGCTTAAATTACCGTGGTTATGCAGTGGTATGTGAATTGCTGACAAGTTATGCGCAAGCACAACAATTAGAGATATTTGCACAGTTTGTAGTAAAACCTGTAAATCAAAGACCAATGAGATTGGACTTGTAAATCTCGTAACAAAAGGAATATTGCCCAAAATGCTCAAAACATCACATGCAGCCTCCAAAGTAGCAAGCCAGGAAGTGATAGGCAGAGCTCATACTTAAGGTCACTAAGTGAACATGACATTTTCCCAAGTTCTAGTCCACCAGTGTTGAGGCTTAGAACAACTGTGATCAAAGCTGCAAGGGTGTTAGAGAGCAAAAACTCACATCATGCCTGATATTCAAACCAGAATAAGGGAGTAAACCTAACAATGGCCATCACAGTGAAACCAGAATCAGGGTCCAAAAGCAATCATCATGCAAACAAAATTATTCAACTTGTATACCGTTACCAATCATATTACTATAGAGTGCAAATAAAACTATAGAGTACAAATAAAACTATTTTTTTCGAGAACGTGCGGAGCACGTATTTCATTAAGAAGGAGAA
>LAPY01001126.1:52289-63137 GCA_000970635.1 Eragrostis tef
TTTGTTGGATTTCTAGAGGAATTTTGATGGGGATCGGGATTGGGAACGCGGGGCGGCCGCGTCGCCCGTTTCGCCACTCTCACTTGACCGTTGGGGTCAGAGGTTGAGGAGCGCAGTCTAGTATTAATCTCATCTAGATATTACAATTCCGTATAACGTTGCTTCATATAAGTAGTCTTACGATGATACCATGGTGCCACCGTGGCGCCAAGTTCATTTCGTTCTGGATCCCGCTCTGATTTTGCATGAATCTCGTTCTGCTGGATTATGATCACAGTCCGTCTACCCGTTTATGGGCCGCTTGATTGGGTCCCTAAAGTGTTCAGTGAGCACTAACAGCTAGACCACGTTGCTAAGGCCGGTCTCAGTGCTGGTTTCTTCGGCAATTAAGAGGGTGCCACATGGGATGGAAAGCTGACATGGCAAAAATTTTACTAGGAGAGAGACGGGAATGTCACGGGATGCGTTTCATCCGAACGAAACGATCCGGACACTGTTTCCAAGTAGATGAAACTTGAATGAAACGCCATTGAGGGCCTCCGGTGTCGTCCCCAGCCCAAATTGCCGATCCCGTGTGCCTCTTCCTTTTCCTCCCGCCTCGCTCGCACGCCACTCCCGCCTTCTCCCTCCTGCTCCTGCCTCTTCGCGTCATGGAGCCCGTGGAGGAGGCAGTGAACGGGCATCAGTACAACACAGGTTACTTTCTTGCTGATAAAATATACACAGAATGGGCTGTATTTGTCAAGTCAATATCCATGCCCATCACCGAAAAAGACAAGTTATTTGCAGAGCACCAAGAAGGGAAGAGAAAAGGATATTGAACGAGCATTTGGTGTCTTGCGACATCGGTTTTGCATTTTGAAGCGTCGGCTCGCCTATATGATCGGGGACAGCTTGAGAAAATTGTCCAAGCTTGCATCATCCTTCGTAATATGATAGTTGAAGATGAAAAAGTGGATGAAATTGAAGAGAATCTTGATTTGATTGAAGCTCCAAGTGCAACGATTGTCCAAGAACCGGAATTATCTTCGGAACAAACTGCTCCTTTTGAAAGAGTGTTAGAAAAGCACACTGAAATTCAAGATCGCTCAACTCATGTTCACCTTAAGAAGGACTTGATTGAGCATATTTGGCAAAAATTTGGTCATCGTTAAAAATATATCTCTATGTTATTTCACTAATCATGTCACTCTATCATATAATTATTTGAATAATGTAGTGAAATGATATATTTTTTATTTATCAACTTTATTTTGCCGATATGACCATGTCCTTGTATGCTAGTACTTATAATATTGGCTACAAAATTTGTATGGCACATTCGATCACAACTCATGCAGCGATTTAATGCCCTGACAAGCATATGACATGAAACTGTCCACTGAGACATGCAATTTCATTCCAGAGAACAAATCATAAAATCTAACGTGGCACTCTTGAAAACCGTAAAATGAAACTGCCCACTGAGACTAGCCTAAGTCCGCGCAACCGACGCTGGCTGTGGTAAAGAGCGAATTCCCTCTCGGCCACTGAAAATTTACTTGGTTCTTTTATGACATGAAAAATGCCGAAGTTCCTTTTGTGTCCGCAAAAGAACTGACGTCGGAAGTAATAATCAATTGCAACTACACATATGGCAGTTGGGTTGAACAAAAACGCCACTTGCCCTATGGCGTATTAAGAACTTGAATTGGTTTGAATTCGATCGTAGAAGTAATAATCAATTGAATGTAATCATCAACACAGGTCAGCTTCTCAAATCACAAAACAAAGTCAGCTGCAGCGCGATTGGATTTGCCAAGTCTTGTTTGAGCTGACGGAGTTCAAATTGGACCGTAATGTTTGATTTTAGTTTTATATCAACAGTACTGCTATGAGCCACTTTCACCCGATTCTAATGCTAGAAGTAACAATGGACGTAGACATGTACGTAGTACTGCGAATGTGGGAGAGGTTCGGTCCGGGCAACTATAAATTTGGCTCCTCTGGCTCCAGGGCTCGGCAGGCCAGACCGCAGACGCCAACTTGGAAACTCTCTTCTATCTCCAAAAAGAAGAAAAGAAAAAATAAGAATCCAACCTTGTTCGTTGTTTGACAAAAGATCCATGGCGTCTGAACGGAGCCACTTCGCCGACCCACATAAGCTTTTGAGGACTAACTACAACAGCACTTCCGGCCACATATGCGACATCTGCCGATCCAAGCTCGCCGGCCTTGTCGGCTACCGTTGCAACGCCTGCGACTTTGACGTCCACGAGGCGTGTGCTGATTACTTCCAGGAGACCGTATCCTTCTTCGCGCACCCGTGGCACAAGCTCACGCTAAGCCGCATGCCCAGTTCCTGTGTTGGGTGGGTATGCGACGTCTGCAAGGAGCCATGTCCGCCAGGAAACTTCGTGTACCGCTGCATTGGGTGCCTGTTCGACGTGCACCCTCTCTGCACGATGCTCCCGCAGACAATTCGTAGCCCTCTCCACCCAGCGCATGACCTCACCATGATCCCTGGCTCGGGTTTGCAGCATGACTGCAGGGCCTGCCACACAGTTGTACCTGTGTGGCACTTAAAATCTAACGTGGCACTCTTGAAAACCGTAAAATGAAACTGCCCACTGAGACTAGCCTAAGTCCGCGCAACCGACGCTGGCTGTGGTAAAGAGCGAATTCCCTCTCGGCCACTGAAAATTTACTTGGTTCTTTTATGACATGAAAAATGCCGAAGTTCCTTTTGTGTCCGCAAAAGAACTGACGTCGGAAGTAATAATCAATTGCAACTACACATATGGCAGTTGGGTTGAACAAAAACGCCACTTGCCCTATGGCGTATTAAGAACTTGAATTGGTTTGAATTCGATCGTAGAAGTAATAATCAATTGAATGTAATCATCAACACAGGTCAGCTTCTCAAATCACAAAACAAAGTCAGCTGCAGCGCGATTGGATTTGCCAAGTCTTGTTTGAGCTGACGGAGTTCAAATTGGACCGTAATGTTTGATTTTAGTTTTATATCAACAGTACTGCTATGAGCCACTTTCACCCGATTCTAATGCTAGAAGTAACAATGGACGTAGACATGTACGTAGTACTGCGAATGTGGGAGAGGTTCGGTCCGGGCAACTATAAATTTGGCTCCTCTGGCTCCAGGGCTCGGCAGGCCAGACCGCAGACGCCAACTTGGAAACTCTCTTCTATCTCCAAAAAGAAGAAAAGAAAAAATAAGAATCCAACCTTGTTCGTTGTTTGACAAAAGATCCATGGCGTCTGAACGGAGCCACTTCGCCGACCCACATAAGCTTTTGAGGACTAACTACAACAGCACTTCCGGCCACATATGCGACATCTGCCGATCCAAGCTCGCCGGCCTTGTCGGCTACCGTTGCAACGCCTGCGACTTTGACGTCCACGAGGCGTGTGCTGATTACTTCCAGGAGACCGTATCCTTCTTCGCGCACCCGTGGCACAAGCTCACGCTAAGCCGCATGCCCAGTTCCTGTGTTGGGTGGGTATGCGACGTCTGCAAGGAGCCATGTCCGCCAGGAAACTTCGTGTACCGCTGCATTGGGTGCCTGTTCGACGTGCACCCTCTCTGCACGATGCTCCCGCAGACAATTCGTAGCCCTCTCCACCCAGCGCATGACCTCACCATGATCCCTGGCTCGGGTTTGCAGCATGACTGCAGGGCCTGCCACACAGTTGTACCTGTGTGGCACTACGTCTGCGGCGGATCTTGCCGGTTCAGACTACACATCGAGTGTGTCAATGGCGCACCTGAAGGTGGTGAGCAGGGCAGCGCCGGCGGAGGACAGCACCAAAACAATAATGGCAGCAGCGGTCAGGGCACGACCGCTGGCCAGAGTAACACCAGCGGCAGTCGTGATGCCCAGCAGGGCAGTGCTGTTGGTCAAGCTACCAGCAATAGCCAGAGTATTGTTGTTCGACGGAGCCGCAGTACTCGCGTTGCCAAGTTTCTTATGAAGCGAGCCTTCATTGCGGCGATCAATATATCAACCGGCGGATTGGCATCGCCAGTGCTCGAAATTCTGGCGGAGGCCATGAATTAATTACCACGTCGTGATCCCATCATGCTCAGCCTACTACATACATAGTGAATGGGGCGTATGTGCCGATGTGCGTCCTGTTGACGATGGTATGTATCAGCCAATGCTCCTTTGCCTCCTGTATCCCTTGCCCCCCCAGCGTGTCTACTCGTCTCCACCAGAACCATAAGCGCACAGCCTGTGCACCCCCTTGTGTAATACTCTATCTCGTGCTTTTGTTTTTCCTGTTGAGTTTGTCAAGGTGTGAAATATGGATATGAACCCGTCGACCTCCAGCCAGGCTACCGGCGCCGGGAGAGCGAGCTTCTGAGTTCAACCTCTCTTTTGTTGAGCTCTTTCGCTCATCTCAGGGCCGTAACGCATTTTCTATGAGCTGTTGTTGTTGGGTGTAATATAAATACTACAATGTTTTGTGAGAGTTGTGAATGTTGGCTTCTGATTGCTGCTGAAGTGCTGAGACTCGAATTTATGAACAGACAGCGTAGTAGTGCGCAAATGCACTTTTTTTGGGCATGTGGCTTATAAGTTTAGATGTCGCAAATGCATCATCCTTTTTTTTTTTTTTTGAGAGGAACGCAAATGCATCATCTGTTCCGAAATGTAAGCTCCTTTCAACTATTAGCCCATACTAGCCCACTTTCGTAAAAAGGCCCATACGGCCTGCTTGTATATTTCGCAACTCCAGGCCCACATCAAACAGCCCGTTGCTACGACGATTACTTGCCGTACCGCCGCGCCGCCGCCGTCGACTGCTCCCTCCCCGCGCACGCTCGAGCTCTTCCCAGCGTCGTCCTTGCCCACCCCCAGCCTCCCTCCCGAACGCCGCTCCCCGGCCGACGCCTTCTCCCGCTTTCTCCGTATCCGACTTCCGCCGACTCGCCGCGCCCTAGCCATGGCGTTCCGCGGGCGCGGAAGAGGAGGCCGGGGGAGGGGACGAGGGTCGGCGTTCGACTACCGCGCCAACCACTCGGAGCACGAGAACTTCCCGGTCAGTCCCTCCTCCTCCTCTCTCTGCTCGCCCGCGCCTTGCATACCAATACCATCCCTCGTCCGTGGTGGTAGAATTTGGGTGCTTCCAATGCCGTTCCCCTGGGCTCATCCGTTGGCTTGATCGATTCTGATGGCTCGGCTGTGCAGGAAATCACGCTGCCGGAGATGACGTGCGCCAAGGCGAGCGACGAGGAGAAACGGCAGCTACAGTCCACCCTGAAATTTGAGGAGTTCTGGAAGACGTCTTGTTACCACCTCGAGGAGGATGCTCCCAAGAAAAGTACTGTGACTGACTTTACTAATCTCTTTTATATTCTGTTCTTCTCGTCTCTTCATGCTGTTCACTGTGAGATTCTGGTGGTCGATGTTGACATTGTTCACTAGACCTGGGGTGTAAGAAATCAGTGAGGTAGAGTTCTTTAGTAGCCAGAGGGAGTAATGTATGTTTTTTTACTAGTAGTTTGTTGTAGAACTGGGTACAACGGCGTGTATGATGTGTTTTTTCCCGAATTACTGGAAATTATTGCCTATGTTACCGAGCATCCTTTTATTATGGTTTCGAATCTCTATTGTTGTAATTTGATTAATTGCAAAAACTGGTTTCTCTACCCTAATTTTATTGGCACCAAAAACTCTGTAATATGGAGCCCCTTATTTTAACATTTGTTGATAGCTTTTCCCGTATTCAGTTTGGTATATGCTGTTCTGCATTGCATTTTCTTTCATTTGCAATTTGATAGCATTCTGTAGTAGGAATCTTTGGACTGCGACTGCAGAGACTCGTAAAACCACTTGGCAGGATCATAGAACCAATTCAGCATCTTAAAGAACCTTTTATAGTTTTACAGTTGTTTTGTTTCCTGTTAATCATTGTTGAGCTTTTACATTATTTTCAGCTAACTAATTTCTGATTCGATATCTTGGCAGAGAATGAAGATAAAGAAATCGAGAGGTTTTCTGATAGGAGGCGTAAGACACAAACAAAGCGTGAAGCACTTTCATTGTATCTAAAACTTACTTCGTCAAATTTCCCAGGAGAACTGGCACAAGGTAATCTTGATTTTATTGATGATGCATTTAATTTTATTTTCCATTATATGGTTACAGGCTGCACCACAGCAGCACAACAGACACTTAACATTATACTTCTTTCAGGCAAGAAACCTGTGCAAACAACCAACAAAAAACTTCGATGGGATAACGACAAAGGTTCTAAAGCCAGTGGATTGTTTCAATTATGCTTAGCTATTGTGAATATTAGTGCATGCCTTCATGTCAATCTTTAGGAACGAACATTTTAACTGCTTTACATGTTCCTGTCATTCTTTGCAGATGAGAAGGCATTTGACGTGTTTGAGAAACTTGAACAGACCCACAAGGCAAGAGCTTCATCCTTATATTTGAGCTTTAAAATTCTTATTGACCTCCTATCAAGATTCAAGAATCAATTTGGAACGGATCTTTTCATTATCATTACTGTTTTCTTTTAGGCAGACCTCATGATGTATTTCGTAGAGCCAAAATGCAAATATGTAGACACAGTCTATTTTTTGTAGGGCCCAAAGGACTGTATAGACATATAGTAGATGCAAAAGAAACCCTGTGCTAAGGACTAATACTAGTCTATGCACATTTACCAAGTTTACAGCTCTATTTCACATTATGAAATTTGTGAGCGTTGAAAAGCATGTTGGTAACAGAAGCATGGACCTTATTTATGTGCTAACTTCACACCCATCTCTTGAGCATGTTAGTTTTAGTACTTGTAGGATGGAGAGAAGAAAGAAGAAAAGGAAGGTGATGATGAGGATGAAGAGGAAGAGGAAGTAGCAGAGGAGGAAGAAAGTTCAGATGATGATTATAATCAGGTACGTGGCCCTGAGTTTGTTTGTTGAGTTTCGATGGTGTAAAAGAATACAGTTTTTTGCACTGTCAGAAATATGCGTAAGTTTCAGTTAGCTTTGTAACTATTCTCTAGCTATATACCACTCTGATATCTTGGCTGCCATGTAGAATATTGAGTTTGATGATGATGATGATGACTGGAACCAAGAGGACGAAACACGTAAGTTTCCAGATGAACTTTTATTCATATGGGTGCTCACCTTTTCTTTCTCTAAGTTAAGCTCCTGTAATCTTGTTCATTTGTAAAGCTTTCTAAAAACCAATCCTTTGTTTTGACAGATGAAGATTACTACGATTAGGTATATGGCCCCGTGTATAAGATTACACCTTCACAGATTCTAGCTTTTTTCTTCTTCTTTTTGAAACTCATTCAGCACTTTCTTTAGGAGTAGCGCGTATTTAGGTTATCGGAGGTCAATGATCGTTCTGGATAGATACTCGGTACCATCAGAACAATGAAATACTGTTTTTATTTTGTATACTGGTGATCAGTACGCAGTGGAATGTACTTCATCTGCCATAATTTTGTCACCTCCATGCATTGATCTGTTCCACTTTCGATGTAAAGACCGTATAAGGGTATTGCGTTATCATATATCAATATTCACTCGTATGTATCTCGTGCACTAAGAAGGTCGAGTTTGTGGCCGTAATGACTTTTTTCGAAAGCCAGTGGAACATACTTACGATTGCATAAATGGTTTCCCATTTTTAAACATGATATGTCAGTCCTTGACAGAGACACAATTCGCCCTGTGATTAAGTGTATTTTGTTTTCGGTTTCTGTCTTTCTAAATGTGAATCCGATCATGGTATCACACCGGATGACAGGAGTTTAAACATGTTATCGTTTTTGCTGGCTTGGGTTTACTTTTCTGAAGAAAACCATGTGTGATGTAAAATCGATCGCGATGGTTAGAAAAGGAACTTGATAATCAATATTGCCACCGTTACTAGCCATATGTTGCAAAGGTTTATACAAACCTAACCCTGGTACGGCGATTGAATCGCCAGTACGTTAGCTCCTTCCCTATCTCATCTCTATGCGCAGAACATTTAGGAGCTATGGAAACTGAGAGTTCCTCCAAAGCTGATGCCTTGGAAAGCAAAAACTTTGCAAGCATCCTCTCGAAAGGCCGCCCTCTGTAGTCCGCAAGATTGATCCTTCTCAGCCTGTGGTTGAAGCACCTGATGGGAGCCGTCCACACTCCTCTGGGCACTTGCACGTAGCTGCCGTAGCGGACTTCCTTGTCATCACCGCCGTCTTTATTTTGTTCAATGTCCATGCCTTCGAAGTCATAGAGGTAGCTCTTCTTCTTATGTGGAGGGTCCGGAAGCAGGGGAAACAAGGATAACACTTCCAGGCTCGGGGTGTTCTGAAGCAAGGCGGAGACCGATGCAACAGTATGTTCGTTGTGCAAGCATCCTTTGAGCTCCAGGTGCCTTAGACGCGGCAAGAGGCGCAGGACCCTCGTGAACAAGCTGCTGTAGCACGCCATGGCCGGGCGCAAGGCAGTGCACCGGCCAATGAGCTCCGTGAAGGAGGCGATTTGGCGCGGCGTCTTGCCGTCGATGTCTTCGCAGATATCGACGGTCAATGCTGTGACAGTTGCGTAGTTCGCGATCCAGACGAACGACCTGGCCTGAGGGAGGCCTCCTTTGTAGCGCAGCGAGTGTAGGCGCTGCGAGTACAGCGTGACGTGCCAGGTGTTGTGGCAGCAGAGCAGGGCGAAGCGCCGGACACTCCTCGAGCGTGAGGTCAGTGAGTTGCGAGCAGCTCCAGACCAGCCGTCGCAGCGCGTCGCCGGACCCCATGATCCTGTGCAGGACGAGCGTCTCCAGAGCCATGAAGGACACGTCCGGAGGGAACTCGAGCGTCCACCTCGAGAGGCTGAGATGCCGCAGCGTGGCGGTGCGGAAGAGAGCGGTGGGCGTCCTGACGTACCTTCCGACGTCGCCCTCGTCGAAGTCCGCCGAGGAGTCCATGGATTGGCCGAAGGGGCAGAGCCTGAGGCGAGAGGCTTCTTCGCACCTGAGCTTGAGGTCCAGCTCCTCGGCGCCGGACCGCAGGGCGATGAGGATGCACTGCACGAGCACGGTGATGGTGGGGTGGCAGGAGTCGAGGCGGAGCGCGCGGATCGGCGCCGTCGGGTCCCGGGTGAGCAGCGCGCACGTCACCATCTGTTCGAAGCACATGGGCGTGCGCTTGCCGTAGACCCCGTCTCTGTGGCCCGTCTTGGGATTGATGAATTCGAGGACGGGGACGGCCGCGTGCAGGTCGCGCCACCGGCGGGAGAGGATGCTGGTGCGGACGGCCTCGTTGGTTGGCAGGTACGGGTTAGCGCGGCGTCGCTGAGAGCGCTTAGCCGGTCACCGCGCGGCGTCGTCGCCATCGATCGCGCGCGCTGACTGAAAATTACAGGTGCGTGTCTATTGAAGGAAACAGATTGTCTCCTCGCAAAAAAAGGAGGAGGAAACAGAAGAAGAAAACAAGCTGGTATTCTCTTTTTCTTTTGGTGGGAAATCTGGAAAGAGCGTAACAGGAGAATTTTTGAGCACAAGGTTTGCTCCCCCAACCAGGTTGCTCTACTAGTGGTTGATGCGGTGCGACAGTATCGCAGAGCCTTTGAAGTCGGAGACTAATCACCAAGTGTCTAATTACCTTTTCGTTTCATGTTAATCTGGTTTTCTAGTTCATTGCCTCTGAGCTGTTTAGACTTTGTAAATTTAGGCTGTAACCTCTATTTTCTCTCATGGCAGTGCTCCTGCCTAATTTTCAAAAAAAAAAAAACAGATTGTCTGGTAACGAAAATTACAGATCGTTGTATTAGTACTCCGTACTGAATATTGATCAAGTTGAGAGAAGTATAGATGCGTGTCTAAGTCGGTGCAGGTAAACAAAACAACAAACCGCCTACAAGACCGCATCGTCCAACATGCCCTCGATCAAAAACAGACTGGCGAAAGAAAAGAAATTAAGCTAGGGATCCAATCAATGGCGCATAAGCGTGGTGGCGGCAGGGACCGCCTGAGCGACCTACCGGACGACATCCTCGGCCACATCCTCTCCTTCCTCCCCACCATGGAGGCCGGCCGCGCGGCCTTGCTCTCCACCCGGTGGCGCTACATGTTCGCCAACGTCCACACCCTCGAGTTCCACGACACCCAGCCCTACGACTCCTGGGGCGACGCCGACACCTACTACTACGATGCCGAGGAGCGGCGCAGCGTCAACGGCAGCTTCGTCGACAGGGTGAACGCCGCGCTCCTGTGCCGCCGCAGCTGCGTCGGCCTCTCCCGCAACGCGTCGCTGCTGCGAGCCTTCCGCGTCGCCTTCAACTACTACTACCGCTGGGACGACGACGTGGTGCAAAAGTGGGTCGCTTCCGCGCTGCAGCAGAGCTTCGCGCACGAGTTCCACCTCGACCTGCGCCTCCACGCTGCAGCAGACCTCTGCGAGCGCGGCGGCGTGCCGTCCGGAGAAGATGGCAGGTACTACATAGACTTCGACAAAGAGCAACAGGCCATGGCGGGGTGGTCACTCAGCTTCCCGAGAAAGCTCTTCTCCTGCGCCGCGCTGCGGTCGCTGCGCGTCGGTCACTGCAAGCTCAACCCGCCGGAAGCGATCGCCCTGCCGTCCCTCGAGACTCTGCACCTGACGTACGTCGGCGATTCGGGGGATACCATCCATCGGCTGATCGCTAGCTGCCCCCGCCTTGACGACCTGATGCTCGATTCGTGCTCTCAAGTGACATGGGTTTCCGTTCTCGACAGGCGTCTTCGCCGGTTTTCGTTCCGGTGCTGCCACGACGTGGGGAGTGTCACCCTTGACGCGTCAGAGCTGCGCGTCCTTGACTACAGGGGCGCCGTGCCCGCGGAAACTCTCTTCAGGTTTCAC
>LAPY01001126.1:63643-76723 GCA_000970635.1 Eragrostis tef
GTCACCCTTGACGCGTCAGAGCTGCGCGTCCTTAACTACAGGGGCGCCGTGCCCGCGGAATCTCTCTTCAGGTTTCACGGCTCGCCGCGGAGGATTCGCTCGGGCACCATCGGGTTCTGCGGCCCCAGCCTCTCAAGCGAGGCGGAGCTCGCCGCGTTCCCAAAGTTCCTAGCAAACTTCACGGCCGCTGAGCACCTGCACCTTCAGTCCCGTCGGCTTGGTTGCAGCATGGAGAGCGAATTCTTCACGGGTTTTCCAGCGTTTCCTAGCCTGAGGAAGCTCGAGCTCACTGGATGCCTAGATAGACAGGCCACCGTCGGCGCAGTGCCCAGGATCTTGCAGCAGACACCGAACCTGGAGGTGCTGACGCTGTTCCTCACGCCAGTGGCCAAGGAAAACTCGGATGACCCTTTCGAGTACGACTACGACCTTGCTACCTTCCCGGATGCGCCAGTTGCCAAGGAAAGCTCGAATGCCCCTCTCGAGTACAATCTAGCTCCCGTCCCGGATGCGTCGGCGGTGCCGTGCCTGCGGCAGCGACTGAGAGAGATCAACCTGGTGCAATACCAGGATAGCGACGACCAGAGGATGCTAGCCAAACTGCTGCTGGGCAATGCGCTAGTTCTGCAGGCTCTGTGCGTCGTTTTCCCAAACACGTCAGAGGGGCTGCAGACAACAAGACTGATGAACGAGATTAAGGGAATGGTGGTGAGCAAGTTGGCTAAGATGACATTCCAGTAAATTTAGTACTAGCAACGTGTGCGAGTGGCCTTTTTAATTTGCCTCTGTTTTTTCGCTGCATTACATGTGACGCTATCAATGGACATTATCGTATTTCACGGTGGCCGATAAATTCAACAGCAATAATTT
This sequence comes from Eragrostis tef, assembly GCA_000970635.1. Lineage (NCBI taxonomy): Eukaryota > Viridiplantae > Streptophyta > Magnoliopsida > Poales > Poaceae > Eragrostis > Eragrostis tef. The sequence goes on from LAPY01001126.1 coordinate 64,514, forward strand.
GATAATTTCATTGATCGTTCTGGATAGAAACTCGGTACCATCAGAACAATGAAACTCTGTTTTTATTTTGCATATACTGGTGATCAATACGCAGTGGAATGTACTTCATCTGCCATAATTTTTTCCACCTCCATGCATTGATCTGCTGTTCCACTTTTGATGTAAATACCGTATAAGGGTATTGCGTTATCATATATCAATATTCACTCGTACGTATCTCGTGCGCTAGGAAGACTGAGTTTGTGGCCGTAATGATTTTTTTTCGAAATCCAGTGGAACGTACGTACGATTGCATAAATGGTTTCCCATTTTTAAACATGATATGTCAATCCCTCACAGAGACTCAATTCGACCTGTGATTTAGTGTATTTTGTTTTCAGTTTCTGTCTTTCTGAATGTGAAATCCGATCATGGTATGACACGGGATGTGGAGTTTAAACATGTTATCATTTTTTCTAGCTTGGGTTTACTTTTCTGATGAAAACCATGTGTCATGTAAATCGATTGCGATGGTTAGAAAAGGAACTTGACAATCAATATTGCCACCGTTACAAAATAAATACTAGCTATATGTTGCAAAGGTTTATACAAACCTAACCCTGGTACGGCGACTGAATCGCCAGTACGTGAGCTCCTTCGCTATCTCATCTCTATGCGCAGAAGATTTAGGAGCTATGGAAACCGAGAGCTCCTCCAAAGCTGATGCCTTAGAAAGAAGAAACCTTGCAAGCATCCTCTCGAAAGGCCGCCCATTGTAGTTCGCAAGACTGATCCTTCTCAGCCTGTGGTTGAAGCACCTGACGGGAGTCGTCCATACCCCTCTGGGAACTCGCACGTAGCTGCCGTAGCAGACTTCCTTGTCATCACCGTCGTCTTTGTTTTGTTCAATGTCCATGTCTTCGAAGTCATAGAAGTAGCTCTCCTTCTTCTTTGGAGGGTCCGGAAGCATGGAAAACAAGGATAACACTTCCAGGTTCGGGGTGTTCTGAAGCAAGGCGGAGACCGACGCAACACTATGTTCGTTGTGCAAGCATCCTTTGAGCTCCAGGTGCCTTAGGCGCCGCAGGAGGCGCAGGACGCGCGTGAACAAGCTGCTGTAGCACGCCATGGCCGGGTGCAAGGCAAGGTGCAGGAAGTCCAGGCTGGTGCACCGGCCGATGAGCTCCGTGATGGGGGCGATTTGGCGCGGCGTCTTGCCGTCGATGTCTTCGCAGATGTCGATGGTCAATGCCGTGACAGTTGCGTAGTTCGCGATCCAGACGAATGACCTGGCCTGAGGGAGGCCTCCTTTGTAGCGCAGCGAGCGTAGGCGCTGCGAGTTCAGCGTGACGTGTCTGACGTTGTGGCAGCAGACCAGGGCGAAGCGACGGAGACGTGAGCTGGTGACTGTAATCGTTGTCGCGCCCGGGCACTCCTCGAGCGTGAGGTGAGTGAGTTGCGAGCAGCTCGAGACCAGCCGTCGCAGCGCCTCGCCGGACCCCATGATCCTGTGCAGGACGAGCGTCTCCAGAGCCATGAACGACACGTCTGCCGGGAACTCAAGCGTCCACCTCGAGAGGGTGAGATGGCGCAGCGTGGCGCTGCGGAAGATGGCCGCGGGCGTCCTGACGTATCTCCCGAGATCGCTCTCGTTGAAGTCAGCGGAACAATCCTCGTACTGGCCGAAGGGGCAGAGCCTGAGGCGAGATGCTTCCTGGCACCTAATCTTGAGGTCCAGCTCCTCGGCGCCGGACCGCAGCGCGACGAGGATGCACTGCACGAGCACGGTGACGGTGGGGTGGCACGAGTCGAGGCGGAGCGCGCGGATCGGCGCCGTCGGGGCCCGGGTGAGCAGCGCGCACGTCACCATCTGTTCGAAGCACATGGGCTGGTGGTTGCGGCGGTGGCCCCAGGTGTCGCCTGTCTTGAGATCGAGGAGGTCGACGACGGGGACGGCCGCGTGCAGGTTGCGCCACCGGCGGGAGAGGACGCTGGTGCGGACGGCCTCGTTGGTTGGCAGGTGAGAGAGGACGCGGGTCAGCGTGGCGTCGCCGAGAGCGCTTAGCCGGTCACCGCGCGGCGTCGTCGCCATCGAATCCATGAAAATCACAGATGCGTGCGTGCGGGGCTAGTAACGAGAATTACAGATCTTTGGACTAGTACGTATCAAGGAGAGATAAATATAGATGCGTGTCTAAGTCGAAACCGACGGAGAACTTAACCGATGTCGGTGCGGTAACAAACCGCCTCCAACATCGCATCGTCTACAACACGCCCATAAAAAAAAGGGGGGGGGGATCACCCCTTCTCGATCTCCCGGCGAAAGAAAAGAAAGCTTGAGCGACCTCCCCGACAAAATCCTCGGCCACATCCTCTCCTTCCTTCCCGTCAAGGAGGCCGGCCGCGCGGCCGTGCTCTCTACACGGTGGCGCTACGTATTCGCCAACGTCCACACCCTCGTGTTCCAGGACACCCAGGAATACAATTTCTGGGGCGACACCTACACCTTCTACTCCGACTCCGAGGAGCGGCGGTCAACGCCGCGCTCCTGTGCCGCCGCCAGTGCGTCGGCCTCTCTCGCAATGTTTCCCTGCGAGCCTTCCGCGTCGCCTTCAACTACTACTACGACTGGGACGCGGACATGTTGCACAAGTGGATCGCTTCCGCGCTGCAGCAGAGCTGCGGGGGCGAGTTCCACCTGGACCTGCGCCTCCACGAATACGAGCTCTGCGAGCTCGGCGGTGCGCCGCCGCCCGGAGAATACGACAGGTACCACAGCGAACGCGACCTACGTGCCATAGCGGGGTGGTCACTCAGGTTTCCGAGAAAGCTCTCCCGCCGGAAGCGATCGCCCTGCCGTTCCTCGAGACGCTGCACCTGACGGCCGTCGGCGATTCGGGCGAAACCATCAATCGGCTGATCGCCTGCTGCCCCGGCCTCCAGGACCTGACGCTCGATTCATGCTCCAAACTGGAAAGGGTCTCCGTCCTCGACAAGCGCCTCCACCGGTTTTCATTCCGGTGCTGCCACCACGCGGTGAGGGTCGTCCTCGACGCGTCGGAGCTGCGCGTCTTTGACTACAGGGGCGCCGTGCCCGCGGAATCTCTCTTCAGGTTTCGCGGCTTGTTCCAGCCTCTCGAGCGAGGCGGAGCTCGCCGCGTTCCCGAAGTTCCTGGCAAACTTCACGGCCGCCAAGCACCTGCACCTCCAGTCCCGGCGCCTTGGTTGCAGCATCGAGAGCGAATTCTTCACTCGTTTCCCCGCATTTTCCAGACTGCGGAAGCTCGAGCTCACTGGATGCCTAGATAGAAAGGCCACTATCCGCGCACTGCCCAGGATCTTGCATCAGACCCCGAACCTGGAGGTGCTGACGCTGTTCCTCGTGCCAGTTGCCAAGGAAACTCGATCCAATGCTCCTCTCGAGTACAATCTAGCTAACATCCCGGATGCGCCGGCGGTGCTATGCCTGCGGCAGCGGCTGAGAGAGATCAACCTGGTGCACTACCAGGGTAGCGACGAGCAGAGGATGCTAGCCAAGCTGCTGCTGGGCAATGCACTGGTTCTGGAGGCTCTGTGCGTCGTTTTCCCAAACCCGTCACCGGGGCTGGAGACAACAGAACTGATGAACGAGATTAAGCAAATGGTGGTGAGCAAGTGGGCAAATATTACATTCCAGTAAATTCAGTAGTACAAAGGGTGCGAGTGGCTTTTTTATCAACCTCTGTTTTTTTTCGAAAGCAGGATCAACCTCTGTTTTTTCCGCTGCATTACATGTGACGTCGCAATCATGGAACACAAAACATTATTGTATTTCTTGGTGGCCGATAAATAATTTGAACAGCAATAATGTTCCTGGTGTATGTTACACTCCTAGTTTATATGCTACTGTACCTAAAAACCTTTTTTTGGGGGCAAACTACGGTGGAGAAGACCCCCATCTGAATTTTCTCATTGCAAACGAAGTTTGTTACATGGTGCGTGCATAGCACTGTTTTTTTTTTGACGTGAACTGGACTATATTACTGAATCAATGACGACGTGGTCAGATCACCCACAACAGTTTCACCGATAAACTACACCACCATCTCAGTACCATGAGGACATAATAAGTTGTTTTCAGAATAAGCCGAAGCCCTGCCAAACACACTCTTAGTTGAGGTGGAGGGAGACTACCTTAAATGTTGTACACTATCTATTGCTAAAAAAAATGTTGTACACTATCTATTGCTCAAAAAAAAAGAAGCTGTACACTATCTTGTCTAGTTTAAACTAACAAAGGGGTAGGGCCATGGGCTAAATGGTTTTTTTTTTCTGATCAAAGTGATGTTAGAGTCTCATTGCCAAATACTTGCTCTCATTTGGATTTCATACACAAATCAATAATTTATTTTCATAATGAATATGCATATTGCACGCAGTTTCTAACCATATGAATCGCGAAAAGGAATTAAAGCGAACACTCGGGTGAAGCCGTGAACGTAAACACACTCAATTTGGGACACACTATTTTGTGACAAAATGATCATGCACTTGTTTCATGTGGCTTGTCAAGCAGGCACGTCCAGAATTTCCGCTCTAGTAGTCCCTCCGCCTTTCCATAGGATCTGTACGATTAATGGGGAAAAAAAATAGAAACATTGTAAACATGTTCTGGACCACGGTACGTACGCTGTTGCAAGAAAATGTTAGACAAGATGCGGATGCAGCAGAAACTCCAGTCTAATTAATCTACTCATGCAAGGGGGACTTACAGAAAAGGCTCATCATGTCCAAACCGGCGTTTCTCATGGTATTCGCATAAACCATGTCACCCTGTGCTTGGATCCGTGCCCGAAGAAGCTCAGCCTGAAGCTGGCGCGCGACGGCTTGCATTTGCGCGGCCTCCGCCTGCTGCTGGGCATGGCTCTGCACGGCACTCGCAGGGACATGGCTATGCGCGGCGCCCGCCGCAGCAGGGACATGACTGTTCCCGGCAGCCACCGGTTGGACGTGGCTGTTCGCGACAGCCACCGGCGGGACATGGCTCCTCGCGGCGGCGTCGTGATGAGCTCCGACGCTGTTGTCCTCGCCGCCGGTGGCGCAGGAGACGTGGAAGTCGATGTTGCACGTCGTGCACCGGTAGGAGTACCAGGGGCTCCCCGCACCGAGGCGGCACGCGGCGCAGCGGATGCCCTCTTCGGCGACGACGAGCGTGAGGTCGTGCTCCGGGTGGCGCGCGCTGCGCACGGCGGCGAGGGGCAGCGCCGTGCAGCGCGGGTGCATGTCGAACCAGCACGGCGGGCAGCGGTAGAGGAAGGAGCCCGGGGCGCAGCGGCCCGCGCAGAAGTCGCAGGTGTGGGCGACGTCGCGGCGGGTCTGGAGGAGCACGAGCGAGTGGGGCGGGTGGGCCGGGCAGTAGTGCGTCTGCGGGTGGGCGGCGCAGGAGTCGTGGATGGCGAAGTCGCAGCCGGCGACGCAGCCGAAGGCGGGGCCGGACAGGGCCTCCCAGCACATGTCGCAGCGGAACGACGGCCCGAAGTAGTGCCGCTTCACGAGCTCGTGCTCAGGATGAGAGAAGTGGTTAATGGCGTCCTGGGCAATCTCTCTCACTGTTGGCTCGCTCGCTTGGCCTCCGGGCGTGTATGTGTTTGCTTCCGACAGAACTGCCTCTACATGGGTGTTTATCTTTTGAGAAACTTTACGGTAGGCCGACAGAGCTGATTTGAATGATTCCATTACTTGCACAGGCACGATGCAGCGATACACCAAGAACGCGGGAAGCAATGGAGAGACACACTAATTAAGAACCACAACTCTGAAAGGAAACGAACAAGGCCAAGACTTAAGCACAAGATCAAAGACAGCCACCACATGGGTATTTATAGTTCTTCAGGATGAAATAATGTAGAGATGATAATGCTCCCCATCATATACAACAGTTGTAATGTGTTTTATATTTCTTTACCGGTTGTGACAGTCAACTAGACTGGTCCTTGTCAAATAGTTCCACCCGTTTACTTCCATTACGGCATGTACGAATGGAGTTCATCATTACTATATAGCTATGTCTAGCATATGACAGATGAGGAAGACAGAAACATAAGTCTATAGTCATTAGTTGTTCGTCATTAGTATTATTTTATACGGTCTTATAGATGGCATAACCCATATATACTATTAATGAATCTCAACAATTATTGTATATAACATACAAGGACAAGGGGTACATTGTATGATAGGCCATTACAACTCCTATAGATAAACATAGTCTTGCCCGAAGTAGTTGCCAAGCATCCTTGAATCAGTCTACTTTTCGTTTAAGCACTGTTGGTTTTATAGAAAATTATAAGTCAACTGCAAGACAGCTTAATCGTGCAGAGAGCATCTTCCTTAAATTAAGTAACCAATCACTTAATGGTGATTCTTAACGGAAATTACACAATCTTAAGTACAATTCATATAGCTATACTACATTTTCACAATAATTTTTGTGCTGAGTACCATCATTCATCTACGAAAGGCTTTTCCTCTATCTTTTGGAGCATTTGTTAAACAAATAATCTGTGCATGCTACAAAGAGTACATATCTCCAGGAATTGTACAGAGAGTACATGTTTCGAAAACGATCGAGACCTTCAGGACGAATAAGCTGTGTTTTTTTTTTCATTGAAGAAATGGCTATGTATTTGAATTTGAGAACCGATTCCAATTGTCCGAGTTTGAACCGATTCTGAAACATCTGAATCAGGTCTACGAACAATGCTCTGTAGCGGTGTGCCTTGCTAGTTAACTGATTTCAAGTTTTCAACCATTTTATCGCGACTTCATCGGCACACAACGCTCAGTCGCCTTGCTACTGCCGATAACGTGCTCCTGTCCATGGCACTTCCATCATCAGGATCTGGCACGTGTCCTGATTCTGTTTTGCTTATGCAGCCATGCAGGAAAGATGAAATATCATGTAGCACTTGGGATTTTTTTTTTCTCTTAGGTAGCCAATTCTTGTTCAGAAAAGTGGAAATGTCGTACGCCACGTTAGATAGGCTTCAGAAGTAGAAGAAACGTCACTTCTCATGTCAAAATGAATTGAGCAAATTCAAAGATGTTTGACACTGTGCTTTTATATTGTTTTCATTTTTGTAAAAGGAAAGTGGGAGTCTGAAGCGGCTCTAACTCTTCGTTAAGGGGGATACTTCTTATTTTATTTTTGAGACGGGGGTAATAATGTTCATCATGAGTCAGGGCCAGAGTATATTTAGAACAACTGCAACGCAGAAACCAAGAAACAAGGACACAGAGCAAGAACAAGACAAATTATTTCTTCTGTAGTAAAAGCGGCATTATAGAAACAAAAAGGAATGGCGGGGCCTCATGACAGCTTCAATATACCACTTTGACATCTTGACTTCCCTGTAGAACATTGAGTTTGATGATGATGACAACGACCGGAACTCAAAAGAAGAAACACTTGAGTTTCATTTGAGCTTCTAGTCATATGGTTGCGTACCTTTTCTTTATCCTAAATCAAACTCATGAAAGTGAATGTGCACATCTAGTGGTTTTGGTGTATTGTATGACAATATGATTAAAGATCTAATATTCTTTATGAGTATATTGACAGGTTGCAAACAATGTATGTACAATATCCCTCATGTATACATTTATGGATGTACAATTGTTTGAAGCAAATGAGACCATGTGACCAACATTTAAGGATGTCTCTAAATCTATTGGCTTTCTCATGGTCAAGATGAAGAATGATCAAGTGCTATATGTTATTTATGGTAATACTTTCAGAAGCACCTTGATCATCAACACAAATTAGATGCTTATAGATGATGTAAAGCAATGTATGACTCAAATAGCAAGAAGGTGAAGGATTGGCATGACTTGGACGCGATGAGCCATGGTTGAGAGCAGGACAAGAAAGAGTCTTGGCGCCGAGGCACCTAAGGTATGGTGAAGGGAAAGTGGAGTCGAATCTTGATTAACCGTTCAAGCTATATGGAGTATATGTTGCTAAGTGTCAATTATTGTTGAAACATAAAGAATTGAGGTGACTAGAAATTGCAAGATATGTATTGATTTTATGTTTGAAAGATTTCCACTCACAAGCTCAAGATGGTGATGCTCAAGAGAAGCTCATGTTGCTGCCCTCATGAAACAAAAATAAAGAGAAGTGGCAACATCTAGTTCCTTAATTATGTGCTCAAGTTGTAAAAAGTCATATCATATTTAATCTTGAGTATAGGTATGCTGCTCTTTCAAAAGAGATGCTACATGGATAGGTTGCAAGTCTCGGTGCTAAAAAAAGCCAAAGTGAGAATTGAGTGAAACACAATGGCCAAACATATTAATTGGGAAAAGGATTGCAATCTTGTTTGACAAGTTCGGCAATACACATGGGAACTTGCCGGCTCTTGTTTGATAAGGATTGCAATCTTGCGTATGCTCAGTTTCTCAATCAACCCTGTACGATTGTCTCTGTTAGAAAAATGAATATACCTCTCAAAGCATATAAATATATCAACCCTGTACCATTGTCCCTGTACGACACATTGGTGCGGCCCAACCAATACAAAGTCAACTGTAATAAAATTTGGATATATGTATAACATTTAAATAATGACTGGTTGGACGGAGTCGATAACTGAAAACATGATCGTGCAAACATATTAGCCACAAACTCTGTGTGGCTAGTTCTACAGGCATTTCACAAAACGTTTAGTTGGGCAATCTTCGCCTCATCTAGATGCCGAGACTAGCACTGTCAGCTCGTCCCTATTTTCATCCTTGACATGTATTAGCAAGCTTTACTCGGTTCCTACCAGTCCGATATGCATGGCGCGCGCTTCGACCAGAGGTAGCATATAGTACGCCCGTGACACACATCTGTGTACTTCTCATAAATTCTAGAAATCTTAACTAGGGTCATACAAGTTATAGCTAGCCTACTATCGTTTTCAGAAACCGTTATGTTTTGTACAACAAAAAATGATTAAAAGACAGTGTCCCACGATGTATTACTTTATATCCTCGGTGTGATGAATGTGTCAACCTATACGGAGTGGTATATGGTGGAGCACTCTGCTGCTTGTGTTTCTTGGAAATTGCCTGCTATACCGTAGACATTTCAATTTCAATACAATAATATTGTCAGGGAAACAGAAGTATACTTTTCTTTTTGTTGGCAGAACAGCAGCAGGGTCTCAAAAGGTAGCATGCCCTATATAACTAGCGCCCTGCATGCCTCCAGCCCATGGTCATCTCAAAGCCAAAATCACCAAAGCAAAACACATAGCCAGCCAGGCATGGCGTCTCACCAGCTAAAACACTTCGCCGACCCACTGCATCCTCTCACCAAGACGATATACAACCGCAAGTCCACTCACACCTGCGACATCTGCCTAACCCAGCTCGCTGGCCTCCTCGGCTGCTGCTGCAAGGAATGCGACATCCGCGTCCACAAGGCGTGTGCCGATTACTTCAAGGAGCACGTCTCCTTCTTCGGGCACCAGCATACCCTCAGGCTAAAACATATCCCCAACGGCCATTCTGGGCATACATGCAACATATATGCATTGAGGTTTGTCCCCCGGGGAGCTTCGTGTACTGCTGCACCGAGTGTGGGTTCTATCTGCATCCTCTTTGCTCGATACTGCCGCAGACGGTCCCCAGCCCTCTTCATCAAGGGCATGTCCTCTGCATGGTCTCTTCCCCGTCTGGGTACTGCTCAGTCTGCTCCCAAGGTTTGCCAAACTGGCACTACGTCTGCTCCTGCTCCCTCAACCTGCACATCGCATGTGCCACGGCCAAGCCCACCGGTCCAGCCAAGGGTGGGTACGGTGGAGCTGTCGGCCAAAACGGATATGGAGGTCTAGAGCAGAGCAGATCCGTCCAAGGAGGCTACTACGACCCTGCCGTCCCAGGAAGCTCCTACGGAGGCTACCAATACGGAGCTGTCGTCCCAGGAGGCTACTAATACGGCCCTGTCACGGGCTACAGCCCTTTTATAAATCCCGGGCGGCTACGGCGGCCCTGCCGTTCCTGGATACTGGCCTCCGGCCATCCCCACCTACGGCCCAGCCGTTCCTGTATACGGTCCTGCCGGCAGTAGTCACGGCCCTGCCATCAAACCGAACCGCTATGTTGCCATAGCCAAGTTTCTTCTCGGGACAGGCTTCCCCATCGCGATTGACATGGTAACCGGCGGCTTGGGATCGCCGTTGCTCCAAGTCCTATCAACGGCCTTCAATTTCTGATTACCAAGTCGATGAAGTGCCTGTCCTGCGACTGCGATTATCGTCCCATGCTCTTCGACAGGCGCTCAGCGAACCATTGAAGGACGACAATGCGGATCGATGCTCAGTGAACCATTGCATTCTTTCTGCATGCATGTACTTAAGTGTGTCGTGCTCAATAACCGCACAGATGTTGATTTTACATCCTTGGTCTGTAGCCAGCTGTGACGCATGTGGCTCGCCGGCTGTAATAATATCTTGTGTGTTTTGGTTTTCTCTTGCCATGAGTTATGAATATGTGCCCACCGGCATTCTGTTGAAGCTTCAGGGCCGGGGAGTTGATCTTTATGGTTTGTGTGTAATATTGATGCGGCTCGTTGAGCACCCCAAGCGCGCTCTTGGATGTCTGCAAAGCCGAAGCCGATTCATGGATCGCAGCAGGAGTGAGGCGTCTGAGGGAGATTTGGAGCAACATCCAAGTAGAGGTTGCGTAGCCGGCCGGATCATGTAATCGTATAGTATAGCCACAAGCATGGTCGTATTGGTCGTATTTTCCGCTTAACGTGGCGAGTGTAAAAAACGTTGTAATCTCGGTTCCTCTTTGCACCTTCTTCTTTCTATAAAGCCCTGACCGGCAAAGCTTTTGCGTGTTCACAAAAATAAGATTTGTGTGTAATAATTCAATTTTCTTTTGAGGAGCTGAATGCGCTCCTATATGGATGGTGACTTTTGGCCTTGTAATTTTCCGGGTGTGTTCTCTGTCGCCTAGTTGTAGTGAATGGAATAATAGCATGTTTGGGCTCCGACATAGTGAAATGAATCATGTTAGTATTATTTGTGTAAGAATAACGATTTCTCATTTGCCTGTCAGGCCTAAAAATTACCACGTGAACCATAAAAACCAAATATACTTATGTTTCTCGGTTGTCAGTGCTGCGATTCAGTTCACTTACGATATTGGACTGCAGGGCATATCTTCATATAAATAATTGCTCTCATTTGGGGTTTCATACAAAAACGAAATAATTTATTTTCACAATGAAGATGCAAACTACAAGCAGTACGTATTGAGACCATAAGAACCGAGTAAAAGGAAACAAAACACTCATCATGTGAAAATCTGTACAACATAAACACACTCAATTCGGACACTGTTTTGTGGCAAAATGATATATGCGCTTTATACATGTGGCTTGCCAGCAGACGCGTCAAGAATTTCATATCCAGTAGTAGTTCCTCCGTTCTATTCAGTCCATGTGAGCCGAGGAAATGAAAACAAGCATTATTCATCACGTGAGAAGCTGTGAACATAAACACACTAGATTTGGTACACACTATTTTGTCACAAAATGATATATAGATGCACTTTACTCATGTGGCTTTCCAAGCAGAGACGCGTCGAGGATTTCAGATCTAGAAGTACTTCCTCCGTTCTATAAAACCTGTACAATTAATGAAAAAATTAGAAACATTGTAAACATGTATGTTCCCAGACCACTGTTATGAGCAAATGTTAGATCACAAAGCAGCAACTCGGGTCGACGCAATGTTAGGGGAACTTACGGCTGGAAGGCCTCGCTAGTTCAGCCACCGATCGGCCACCCTGTACTCGGATCCTTGCTAGAGCTTGCGAAAGTTGAATATTGTTGTGCATCGCGGCCAGCGCGTCAGCCGGCGAGACATGGTTGCTCCCCGCCTCGCCGCCGCCAGATGCGCACGAGACGTGTAAGTCAACGTTGCAAGCCGAGCAACGGTAGAACCAGCCACGCGGCCCGTGCTGCCCCGGGGCGCCGTTGTGACACGCGGCGCAGCTGCCGTCGGCGAGGACCAGCGTGAGGTCGTGCTCCGGGTGCCGCGTGCTGTACACGGCGGTTTGGGGCAGCCGCGCGCAGCGAGGGTGCATGTCGAAGCCGCACGGTGGGCAGCGGTAGAGGAAGGAGCCCGGGGCGCATCCGCCGACGCAGACGTCGCAGACGAGCTCTTCGTGTGTCTGGACGAGCACGAGCCCGTT